>VZUI01084601.1:43511-96401 GCA_013401135.1 Cettia cetti | reverse complement strand
AACTGCTATTCCTATTCCCAAATCTTTGCCTGAAAGCCCTTAATTGCAAAATTATAATAATTTGGAGGGAAGGGGGGGTTACATTCCCCATTCCAGGGAAAACTCCAGTTTTCCTTGGCAGATACCTGTCTCTCTAAACCAGGACAAGGCCTGTCACTGGTGCTCTCCCCCAAGGTTCAATACTGGTCCCAGTATTGTTTAACTCTCCACCAATAACTTGGGCGAAGGGGCAGAGGCCTCTTCAGCGAGTTCCCTGACAACACAAAGCTGGGAGGAGTGGCCAATACCTCAGAGTGCTGTGCAGCCCTTCAGAAGGACCCTGAGAGGCTGGAGAGATGGGCAGAGAAGAACCATCTGAAATACAGCAAAGGTGAATGCAGGGTCCTGCACCTGGGGAGGAACAACCCCAGGCACCAGTACAGGATGGGGGCTGACCTGCTGGAAGCAGCTCTGCAGGGAAGGACCTGGGGGTCCTGGATGACAATAAAGAATGCCAAAGGTGTCCTGGGGTACATTTAGAAGACCATTGTCAGCAGGTCAAGGGAGGTGATCCTTCCCCTCTGCTCAGCCCCAGTGATGCCACATGTGGAGTGCTCTGTCCATTTCTGGGCTCCTCAGAACAAGAGAGACATGGAGCTGCTGGAATGGGTCCAGAGGAGGGCTCCAGAGATCATGAGGGGACTGCAGCATCTCTCTTATGAGGAAAGGCTGCGGCAGCAGGACCTGTTCAGAGACGATTGAGAGAGGATCTAATCAATGTCTATCAGTCCCTGAAGGGAAGGTGTCAAGAAGATGGAGCCAGGCTCTTGTCCACGGTACCAAGCAATAGAACAAGAGGCAATGGGCAGAAACTGATGCACAGGCAGTTCCACCTGAATGTGAGAAAGAACTTCTTTACTGTGCAAGTGACCAAGCTCTGGAACAGATTGCCCAGAGAGTCTGTGAAATCTCACTCACTAGAAATGTTCAAGAACAGTCTCAACACAATCCTGTGCCATGTGCCCTGTGATGACCCTGATTGAACAGAGAGGTTGGATCAGATGACCCACTGTGGTCTGTTCCAACCTGACCCATTCTGAGATTCTGTGAGTCTGTGAATTTGTGATTATGTGACTCTCTGCCTCAAGTACATTCAGGTAGGTACAGAGTCTTCTGTACTAATTACCATAAATACGCTAAAGGGATTAACAGCTTCTGCCTTATTGTCTCTTCCATCCAATTTCCCTCTGACTGGTTTCTAAGTATAGTGTCTCATATCACAGCAAGTCAAATACTGTTATAATCACTCCACCTCCACTGCCAGTGGTGACTCTGGTACCAGCAGGTTGCACACTTAGCAGTATTACAGTTAGTGATGGGTGAACTCCCAGGCAGCAGTGATAAACCCCTGAGACCTTTCCCTGCCCCCCAAGGAATGCAGCAGGGTCATGGCTTGAGGGGCCTCAGATATTACAGAGAAGGGCACCCTGGAAAGGCTTATCAATAAATAAAGCCATGACTTTAGGTGTTTAATTAAATTCAAGGGACAAAATCCTCCCTCCACTAACAAGCAGGGAAGAAGGATAACTTTTATTTGTGAATGCAGGAAAATTGCCATACTTATAAAGATATCTGTGGAATTCACACTACGCCAGTAATTTTTTCAACATTTTTTGAGTGTCAGTGCTGGTTCTTTAATGCATGATGCAGTTCCTGCAAAAGCAAACACATTTTCAGAACAGATGCCAGGGGATGGGTAGACAGTAGGACACAAGGGCTCTAGACTCTATTTGCTTGCCCCTGAAATTCCAGTAGTCAAGTAACTTTGTGAATTACTTTAACCTTTGCTTCTCAGAAAATGCATTTTACTTTGATCTTTGAACCATGATCAATAGAAGGTGCAGAATAGCAGGGAAGAATTTTTCGGCTCAGGGAGAAACAATGTGGTTCAAAATGCTCAAATAGCCTTAAAAAGCTCCCAGTAGAATGCGTCCGGAAATTGCAGACCAGTTATTGGCTTTTTCCTGATAGTTTAAAATAGAATCACAAATGCAGTTCCCCATCTTCATTCTGTGGGATAAGAGCAAGACCTGTATATGATAAGGACATTTCCTTGTTGCAGCAGAGTTTGCTTGAACCCAGACTGAACTTGATCCCCTGTCCTACAGCTACAATGAAGTAGATGCAGGTGCCATATGACTGCACTGTCTATCACATTATTCCAGAGGTTCCTACACATAAATAATGAACATTTAACAAACAGCTACATCAGCTGAGCAGCTTCCAAGATGCGTTGGTCTACCACAGGAAAAATGTACTTTTTGCAGCAGAAATAGCATTTCACAGTCACCCAGGGAGGTTGTTTCCAAGGATAAGAGCCACAGGCATGTGCACAAATTAACTGGTAATAAACATTCTGACTTTGGTTACAGTCACTAGGCCAACAGTCACTGGGCCAAATTCTGTTTGACACTATATCTGAACCATCTTCAGAGTGGTTGGCTGCAATCCTGAAAATTACTGCCTAGATCTACACATGCATTAAACTGATGCTGTTCATTCTATTCTAATGTCAAACGCGTACTGCAGTAGTGGGTTACATAACTAGTTCACTTATTTTTCTACATTGAAACACCAATTGGCCATATTCCTTGCTTAACCATGCTGAACAGCTCTCAGATTTGCATTGAGTGAAGGTCACTCAAAGATGCTACAGCTCCTTATCTGCTTGTCACTCTGAGGGTGTCCAGTGCTCATCATCTCACCCCTGCTCAGCAGCCAGAGGAGCTCAAAGATGCTTTTACAGCCCAGGAAGAGAAGACAGCACTGGGTGGTGTACTCTGAGTACACATTCAAAAACATCATCACATTTACAAACAATTAATTCTTGCAGTGCCACACTGAGAGTCAAAATCTTGCTGCAAGTGCTTGGACATTTGCTGCCTGCATCAATGCTCCCTATCTTATCCTCCACACAGGTATGGAGGAAACAGAGAACTCCAGTATTAACTGCAAATCAAGCAACAGAGAGGTGAAAGGAAATATTTTGGCTCCAAACAGATCCTTGTGACAGACAGCAGAGTATACTGAAGGATCAAGACAGTAAATTGCACCCATGACCCAAAAGAACACACTTGCTCTCTTTTTCCGAAACCCAGTGATGGGCACTCCTCCCAAACATCTTGCTGGCAAATACAAACTCAAACACATCTGTAGCATTTGTATGTGCACAAGCCATCAGTGAGGCTCATGCCACACCAGTTCTCTAAGTGTTGGTGTGAGACATGGTGTGAGAAGGACCCAACAGCAAAGGGGAGGAGGGGAGCAGCAAAACCTAAAGTTTAATATATCGTTGTATTTAATATATATTGTAGGGGGTGGGATGGGTGGCACAGAACTATGTTTTGCTCTGTTTCTCTCCTCGCTAAAATACCGGTAGCAGGACAGATGTTGCAGCTACGGCCAGCATTAAAGCAGTTAAGAAATTGTCCTCACAGTCTGCAATTCACTTTCCAGCTTCTACACAATAAACACAATGCCAGGGTTTACTAGATGAGTATCTCATAGCAATTTATCAGCTTTATCAGCCCATGTCTTTCAAGGGATAAGAAATTTTAGCATCTGCTGACCTAAAATACCTGCTGAAGTTTAGGCTGACATTTTTCCCTTCTGTTTGCCCAGACTGTAAGCATGCACAGCACAACTGTACCAAGCACAGCTCAGCCAAGTGGCATTATCTCTGCTCCTTGCCAGTGTGGTGTCCACATCTTATGCCACACTAAACCAAAAAAGGGTTCATTTCAGGTTCATAAAGCAGCTATTTGAGATATTTTATATCAATGTATTCTATTTGTGTACTTTTAGGTACAATTAGGGAATGATAGTTAGAAATTATTAGCAATATTTTTGTGGAAAGCCAAACAATTTATGACAGCTGAAAAGTGGTTAGAATATGTCAGGACATATTTTCTATTTATAGTCCAGAGGTGGGACAAAGCAATTCTCTTTCCTGTACTGCAATCAGACTTACATTTTAATTCAGATCATATGTAATAACTACATACCTTCATCTCACAAAATTAGTATGAAACTAGTAATCTGCCTTTGTATAACTGGATTCCACCAGAATATCCTATCAGTATTTGGTTCTTTCAGGGCACAGTGAAAGGCAGCTCTCTTCTTTCTGACCTGATGTAAACAATAGTTCAGCTCCACAGCAAAGTTGACCCAGATGACTGCCAGCAGTCTCTTCCAGAAAACACTTCTGTGAATCAGAAATGAACAATAGATAACCTTTGTTTGCCTTTAGGTTGTGTGTCTTCTGATGAATTCCTTTATGTTTTGTTGCTCAATTGCTTATAGTTGCTTATAAATGAACAAAATATTTTCTTAACATCAGTGCAAACACGTGGCCATTTCTGGCAATGTATTACAACAATTTTTCAGAGCTATATGAATGTTATCTTCAATATAAAAAATATTAAATGAATCATATAAAATGTCAGTATAGATATTAAAAAATCATTTATTCACAAGAATATTCAATGGTGTAGTACAGAACATCCTGTTCTTCCCAAATCAAATGTTTTGAGCTTCAGTAACAGATGCCCCTACCTCTATTTGCCTTAATTTTAAAATGCCTTACACCTGTGGATTTCTAGTACCATAGCTCTTATTGCCTCTTTTTTGTTATTGTTGTTATATACTCTATGTGAAACATGGTTTTAAAGTGTTGATTTTTTTCAAACTGTGAAGTATGTGAGAACAGCCCTCCACCACGGGACAGTCTTTGCTGCATTCAGTTCATTGTAGTGTGCTAATAGTTTATAACAACGGGAATAATGGGCAGCTCACTCAATGCATTATTCCTATAAGAATTGTGCATGGGAGCTTGTCTGCAAGCAGCAGATTCAGAAAGATACTGCATGGATCTGTAAGTAACATGTTCAGTATCTCAGCCTGCTGCTGAGAAGGAGATGCATGTTGCATTTTTTTTTAATCCAACCAACCATCATATCATCTCACTGCTTTTTGCTTCAGGAAATCAAGTTCCCTGTTTCACAAGGTACTGGAAGACATTTTTCTCAGATCAGCCTGACAGCATCATCTCCCTGTCAGGATAAAATATCATTAAGGATGAAACATGAGTTCCCAGGATAACATTTTCCACTCTCTTTCCTCATGCAGTAGTTCTTTCAAACATGCTCTCATGGCCATAAAAAGTACCTTTGTCAATGAGATAGGAGCCACTAAGCTCCTCTGACAATTGAACTTTCCAATCCTCAAAAGCATTGCCTTGCTTTGGATATTTCTAGACCATCTCTCTTTCTGTTTTTTATGCAGGGTCTGAAAAGATGCTTCACTAAAACACTGTACAGGTTGTGACTGCTGGCCCATAGAAAGTGAGCAGGTAAACAAACCATAAACTTTAAATATTACACCCATAATGTAGTATTAGTTATTCATGAAGCTGAAAGTGAGTCTCTGAAGATTCTTATACTTCTTGGCTCTTATGCTTTCAAGTATTTTCAGATGAGACTGTTCTACTAATGGTTTCATTAGACAGCATTAAGCTATATGCAGTTCTGTGCTGCTATGTTTTAAAACTTCACACACTCCTTGATTTAAAAAGTAATGCCTGCTCTACTGTTTCCTGCTTAGCTCTTTTTCCTCTTGTCTTTACTGTCTTTATCTTCTATGTAGAAATCAACACAGATTCTTCCTTCTGTGCCTTATGACTGCAGCAAAAAAAGGCGCTATATCCCAGCTGAGACCAAAGACCAAAGACCCTCAGCCAGGCATCTTTCCTTGTAGAAGTTGACATGTCAGAAAGTTTGAAGGTAGAGCCAAACAGAAAAGGTGTGGTTTGGCTGGCATAACTAGAAAGCATGCCAAGTCATTGAGGTGACTGTACACATATAGAAAAATAAATACATAAAATGATATATAGGGTCACTTTGACCACTGCAAAAGCATGCCAGAATATTGTCACTGTCTTGGCTCTGCTGTTTTAATGGGTTTTGCAGCCCAGCCAAAACCAGGCTATCATTAGCAGCTTCATTCACTTGCTCTTCTCTGTGCAGCAGAGCACCAGAGCCAAACCCTCAGCGTAGCAAATGCCTTGATTGTAAAGAACAGGGGTTTAGGTTTGGATCCCTCTGCTTACACTTCCCTGGTTTTCTCATTTTTAAGGTAGCAATGAACCTGATGCCTGGAAGACTCAGAAAGGGGTGCAGTTAGGAATGTCTCTGAGGTCAGCTGGGTCCTAGCACTTTCCTTTCAGTATCTACTTAGGACAATCTCTTCCTGTGAAGAAGAGAGAAGTCCAGTCACTTATTCCTACTGGTTTAAAAGCCCCATGCAGACATTTGAATTTGCTTTCTCTACTTCCCTGACACTATCACCTTTCCTCTTCTGCTTCTCGAGGAAGGTACATGCCAGGCCAGTGACATTTTCCTTCTCAGTGAGGCCACCAGGTAAGATAGAATAAGAGTTAACATGAGAGTGACACAATACATGGTGCAATGTAGCAATAGAAACACCTCACTTTGCTCCCTTTGGACTAATCTGATGAATATTCTGCCAGGTGACTTCTGCAAATGCCATCAGTGAACAACTCACTCACTCACAGGAGCAACTCCTGGCCAGAGAAAATGGCCTAGGATGTTCAGCTTTGCTGAACAGAGACGGTTATATGTCCCCTTTTTTGTCCAAAGAGGATTTTTACAAGTTTTGCTGTAGTGTATTGAGCTCTGACAAGCTGGAAAACCAGAAAAACATCTCAGCTTCTGAACGTATGCAAATTTCCCTGGCCCATGCTACAACACCGAACTCCTGCTGTATAAAACACAGGGATGGGAATGTCTCTTCAGGAAAAGCTTCACAGTTATTAGTTTAGCAGGAAGTAGAAACACAGGAATTCCCGATGGACATCCTAATTCTCTTGGATGGTGTTTCTAAATGCACATCCGATATTCAAAAGCTGTGTTTCTGTGTTAAAGACCTGTGGTTGGGTACACCTGTGTCCTTTTTTTGGATGTTGAAGAGCATGGTACTGATACTTACATAACACTCACTATGTTTTTTAATGACAACCTCAACAAAAGACATATATTTTTTCTTACTCATTTTCATTCAAGTTATTATCCCAGTCCAGTCTTAGTATTTCTCTTGCTGTATCATCTTTCTTGCTTATACCAGACTGATGGACTTTAGCAAGATGGCAGATAACTTCAGTTTGCCATCTGACTTCTTTCCAAGCATAAAGTTTTGAGGAATTAGCTTCTTTTTCATATTGAGTTGAACTCTTGAGTTCTTGAACTTTTGAGATGGCTACACCATCTTAATATGAGAATGACTGTTTTCCACATTTGTCTCTGTGATCTGCCTAAGAAGGCCAAGTACTTAGATCTGACTTAAAAAACAAAATCACATGACTAAACTTTAGATTGCCCTAATCTCATTAGCAAAAAATTAAGAAAGAGAAAATGAAGTTGTAGCATTGCCATTGAATGAGGCTGCCCTTCTTTGGCAGTCATTGACTTACTCTTGTTTCTGCTGTTCTGCCATCTGCTCAAAACACACATGAAGCTGTCTAGTCTTTATTTAGCCATATTTAACAAGACATTATCTTCTGCTTCTTTTGAATGATGGCAAAATAATATTGTATTTTTCAGTCTTCTTGACCATCACCTAATATTTCAGGATGGAGAAACATTACCTATGGCTCTGGACTGCTTTTTTAAAAATCTGTTTTGCAAGCTGCCCATAGTTTTAGTTTTAACATCATATGCTTTGTTTCCAAAAACGTGCAGTGTTTAGCAGCTGCATCTGAACATTCTCCTCAGCACCTGTTTGGACTGAACAGATATGATCAGTCTCCATTAATTGGCTTGTCCTGAGCTGCAGGAGAGTAACATGTATTGACTGTCACAGCCAGATTAGTACACAACCATGCACTGTATTCACTGTAAAGGCAGCTGAAGGACAAATCACACACCTGACCATGGGCAGGGTCATACAGCGAACTGGATCTGTGGCCACACATGAAAAATTGTGGCAAATCATGATCTGAAGCAGTCTTCCGAAAGTCTAACTTCCAGTTCCAGGTCAGATATTTTTACACATAATTATTAATACTTATTTATAGCATTTAAAAGGCAAACAGTTCTCCATTCTGCTCTGAGCATCATCTTGGAGAACCACTTCCAGGGCTTAAAAAAATTACAATAATCAAAAGTCCAGTGAATTTCCTGCTTCCCCACAAGCCCCAGCTTTGTGGGAGGTTTGAGGGCAGTAAAACTGGGGCAGTTTGGATCAGAACACTATTTTGTATTGACAGCCCAAGGTTAGAGAAACTGCTCTCGAATTTGCCTCAGGGCTGGAAACAAAGGGAGCAAAAATTTCTTGGTGAGTGACCCAGGCCACCAACGCCACCTGGGATGAGATGCTGCCACACCTGCGGCCCCTCTGGCTGCTGCCACTCCTGCCGCACACACGGCAGGAGACACCTGGCAGGGGACACCTGGCAGGGCACAGCTAGCAGGGGACAGCAGGCAGGGAACACCTGGCAGGGCACAGCTGGCAGGGGACACCTGGCAGGGGACAGCAGGCAGGGGACACCTGGCAGGGGACACCTGGCAGGGGACAGCAGGCAGGGAACACCTGGCAGGGGACAGCAGGCAGGGCACAGCTAGCAGGGCACAGCTGGCAGGGGACAGCAGGCAGGGCTCAGCTGGCAGGGCACATCTGGCAGGGGACACCTGGCAGGGGACACCTGGCAGGGGACACCTGGCAGGGCACACCTGGCAGGGCATAGCTGGCAGGGCATACCTGGCGGGGGACACCTGGCAGGGCACACCTGGCGGGGGACACCCGGCGGGGCCTGGGGCTGCTGCCAGCACGGCCAAGGTACGGCACGGCTGGGCTGTGTGTGCCTGCAGGGCACAGTGCCCTGTGGAACCTGCCTCTGCCACCTCTGAGCAGCTGCTGTTGTTTTAAAGCCGTGTTAATGTGGAAGAATGTCTCTAAAAACCGCAGTGACTTCCACAGGTGGCTGCCTGCTTTCCCTATGAGCCATGAGTCCCACCTTAAATACAGGGTTGCCCACTGGTCAATCAGACAAAGCCTGTGTCCTCAACATCCCTGACAAACAGGGAAGGCTTTGGACAGCACTTGCCAGGAAAGCAGAATGCCATCCTTCACCTTTGGCAAGCAGGAGAGCACACTTCAAAATCAAGGAATCTTCTATCTCTTCCCACTGAGATGTGGCTTCCAACTCCATGCAAGGTGATGTGTTCTTAACCCTAATACTTCCTACTACAGGGTGTACTTCCTGTTGCCTGTGAGATGTTATTCATGACAGTATCAGGCGCAACTTAATTTTCTACAGCAAGGCTGCTTTTTTTTTTTTTTTTTTTTTTTTGTGGTATGTCCTTCAGCAATAACAGTTCATCTTTTCATGGAATATACTTGCTTTGTTATTACAGTACAGCAGCAGCTGCTGTCTTGTCATAGCAAAAGTTCTTTCATTTCTTTCTCCCTGCAAGCCCTTATCTGGTTTTCAATTCCCATAGTTTCTGAGCACTTCATACACTTTTCACCTTCTCATTTTTGAATCTTGTAATGAATCTCTTTCTCCCTAACCTGTATCTAGAAATAAAGCATATGACTCAGATTTGATACCTGAAGTTGTTGGCTACATTTCTAGATGAATGACAGACCCTGCAAACACAGGTGATTAACAAAATTCTAAACCTCTTAAATGGTTTCTTGCAAAAATACAGGAAATCTTAGAGAAATCAAATATATGTAGTTTAAAGAGCAAAGCCAATATCTAAACTGCTGCTCAGTTTACAGTTTTCAGGCCACAGATTCTAAATAGATGTTTAAACACCTTAGCTGCATGGTCCTTAAAGTATCATAGTGTTTTACTGCAAGCAGATTTTCTTTCATGCCAGAGAAAGAGAACAAAAAGTGAAGAAATATTTTTTCTTAAGAGTCACAAAAAATTACCTGCTTTGGGGTCCAACTTTTCTACATGCCTCAACATCCAACCCTACAACCAACACAGAGTGATGGTCACCCTCTAAGAATTTGTCCTAAAACAAATGCCCATGATAGCTTGAATGAATCAAGCTGGGAACACCATTTCTCTCCACTGAGGGCAAGCAAATAGATTCAACACTTGACTTCAGTATGTCAATAATTAGGTGGTATGAGCCCATTCCAGAGCCTAAGAAGCCATTACACTGAGTGAATATTTCTGTGAGGGATCTCACAGAAAGCTTTTTTCTTCTCCCCAGGAAAGGACATTGAGAACCCAACCTTTCTTCTCAGACCTGGAAGATCAATAGAGGGAGCTCCCTACACACTCTCCATCCCAGACAAGAGACTGCCACTGCTCACCTACCCTTAGCTGTCAGGCCTCCTCAGAGCAGCATCTATAAGTTATTGCAGAGGACTGGTGGAATAAAGGACTCTAAAAA
Source organism: Cettia cetti (assembly GCA_013401135.1). Lineage (NCBI taxonomy): Eukaryota > Metazoa > Chordata > Aves > Passeriformes > Sylviidae > Cettia > Cettia cetti. The sequence goes on along the minus strand of VZUI01084601.1, from coordinate 85,935 downwards.
AAACCAAACAGTCCCTCAAATTTTCCTGTGACCCAGAGAAAGAATATGGAAAGGATACACAGTGAACGCTGGAAACTGAGCTCAATGACCTGCATAAATCACCAAAGCTCTTCTAGGCTCTGCAGCAGGGTAGAGTGTGCTGACTAGACCTCAGCTCCCTTCAGGACCTCGATGAATCAGGAAAACCCACCTGCATTGTGGTGTATGTGTTTGGGACATTTGAACAATCAGAGCACTTTTGGCAGGCTATGGGAAGTTTTCACATTAATGGTACCTGGTGTTACTTGTCTGATACCTTCAAATACTGTGAAACACCTTACACCTTCAGATACTCTGATAGAAGTATGCAAAGCTTGTGAATATCTATGGAGGGTTTAAGAAATATCTTCATTCATAGGAAGGAAGGAAGGATTTTCATGAAGATCTGTTAATTTTTCCTGGCTGCCATAACAGGGAATTACACAAAAAGAAGACCTGAAATCCTTGAAAGGGTGAAGTTTGTTCACTGAAAGACAGGGAAGGGACTCCTTACACTGAATATAGAACCTGCAAGGGCTGCTTGGAATAGGTTACCGTTTCCCTTGATTCATAACAGTGAATTCCTGCTAGTTAAAAAACAAAACAAACAAAAAACAAACCAAGCAAACAAATAAAAACACCAAAACAAGAACAAAAAAACTGAACAACCAAAAATACCAAACCAACAAACAACAATAAATAAACAAACAACAACAACAAAACCAAAACAAACAAAAACCCCCTCTAAAAATAAAATTATTCTGAGTGCTTAGAAGGCGATGGGATATGAACAGTTGGGGTCTTCCAGGGCCTTCAAAAGAAAGAAGCTTACAGTCGAAGGACTGAGATTTGTTAGGTCAGAAGGCAGTGTTGGAGATACCAGGCATGCTTTGGAAGACATAAATCCTCAGCACTCATCTACAGAGCAACACAGGGTAATTAGGACAAGCAGATGTCATGGACTCTTCATTCAGCCAAAGTGCAGAGGAAAGGCTTTCTTTCCTTTCAACACCAACAAAATCTTCTGTCATTCCTAACAAAAATGTCTTTGAGAGGAAATTATCATTAAGACAAAATTCAATAGATTTGTCTCACCTTGACATGTAAGAATTCTAGAGTTTTGAAAAGAAAAACTAGATCCCAGAACTGCAAAATGCAAGTTGCCCCTCTGCACCAGGATGTCCCAGACTGCATGATGCAGGAGACTCAACAGAGTCAGCTTGAAGTCATTTTGTTCCCATCTTGTGAGCATGGGGACAGACTAGACTAACACAGCCTCTGCTGAAGACATAGATATGAGAACTCTGAGAAAAATCAATCTGCCCTCCTTATCTCCCAGTTCTACAGAGTTTAATTTTTCAAATTATTACACAGCAGAAGCATTCTCTGGAATACTGATTGGTCTGTTAGGACTTCCTTCACCACCATGACATATAAGTTATATGGAGAGCAATTACAGCTTCCCTTCTGTGGGAGAACAAGGTTTGAAAAGTTTAACAGCATGTCCTAAATCTTTAACTCATGACCTCTATTGCTTGTTTGGTTTTTATTCCAAATTGAAAGTACTTGACAGCTATTCTGATCTCAGGCTACTGATAATGTGCCTGCAGCTGAAATGTCACCCATTTTAAGGGGGTTTGGTATAGATATCAAAAGCAAAACAATCATTCTCTCTTTGACTTGATCTCTGGGGCATCCAATCCAGATTGAACATTATCTGAAGTATTCAGCGAGTGCCTTCACAGATGTGCAGCTCCTTTTGAAGAACTGTCTCAAGCATCTTTTAAGCCTCGAGTATAAAATAAACTTCAAATCTGTTACAGCTTGAACAAAAAGCAAAGCTGGCAGTCATTCTTTCCTCTGAAGTCTTCTGTTTATTGTAGAGAGTTTTAACAGTGTTTTAATTTAAGAATTTTTAAAATATATATTTCTGAGAAATAAACTTAGATGACTTTACTGTAAATCAAACCTGAGTGGCCTGGCTGCTACTCCAGGCATCTACCAAGAAGGCTGACTGTCCTACAAGTTTAGCTGCATCTCTCTGGCTGCCCTATAACCTGGACAAGCTGTGTTTATGTTTCTCTTAAAATGCATATATTTGAAGGCACAGGGATCAGCAAGCCAGGGTTTGCATTGCTGGACTTTCTGCTCCCAAGGAGTCTCACATGACTGCTGTCCAGCATGGTTACATCCACACACTTACAGTATAGAAAAACACTTGTCAGCATAGAAAACCTCCTGTATCTGTACTGAGCAACAGAACTGATGCAGCCAGTTAGATACTGTGCAGTAAACTGCATCATGGAAAGGCAAAAGAAGAATCCAAAATGAAACCAGCCAGTAAATCAGTGGGAGTGGCTGAAAAAGGAGTGGGGTGGGTGGGCTGGGTGACAGGAGAGTGTGTCAATACTACGTTGGATTTGCAGGTGCATCTGCACCCTAAGGCATTCCTCCTAGCCATAAACAAACACAATAGCACATTCATAGTTTTAACGACTTTTTTTGACAAAAAATAGATGTGGTAGTTGAACAACATAAATCTCAGCAGCACAGAAAGTAGCCAGGTAAGTCAGCAGAAACTGCACTACTTGTTTAAAATAGCAGATCATTACATGTCGGTCAGAGTATGGCAAATGGGAAGGATTTGAGTGTATTCCCACCTGATCCAGACCTGGCAGAAGTTTTAACCATCACTGATGAGACTAAGATGGACATAATCAGCATGCAAATGATAACCCAGAGTATACCAAGTCAGCCATGGCTTTGTGTGTAATAATGATTAATGGGTAATTACAGTAACACTAACACACATCCATAAGCTCTGTAAATTACAAACTAGCAGAGGAAAAGACGCAGCCCTCACAAATCCACACAATGGCACACTGCAAATGACTCGGCTGCTCCAATGCAGAAAACTCAGTGTGAACCACTACAGACAAATGGGGCATATGACTAAATTTCAGCAGAAGTCTCTGGCTCCACAACAGGCATCAAAAGTTACTGATCCAAGGGAAATGTTTTGAATGAGCATAGATGCAGCACCAAGCACATGATGTGGTGTGGTATGCAGCATTGTGGATGCTTCTCTTGTATCAGGAGGGCAGGCACAGGCTAGTGAAAAGAAGCTGGACCATTATCCACAGTGTCTATACCACTCCAGTAACTTCATTTGCAATGTCTGGAGCTACCTGAAGAACTAAATTCTTAAACTGCTTGTAGAACCAAGTTTGCATATCACAGATTTGTTTTGACACTTTTTCCCAGGGATATGAAACGTAACAAAGGTGTATTCTCTCTTTGATACTTTTATGTCCAGTGGCAAATAAACATCCTCTGTGGCAAACCCCAGACAGGTCAGAAGCAATGAGAGAGATAAAGCTATCAAGATATTGCATCTTGCACACAGTACTGAGAGTTTACAAACAGCTTGATAAGAAAGGCAATATACAGCAACTCCAAAAGGTCTCTGGAGACCCAAACTCCCAGTGCTGATGAGAAGCCAGAAAGATCTTGAGATGGTTCCAATCCTTATATCCGTGCTTACAAGAGCAGGGACTTCCTGAGAATGTGCCACAACAGATAGCACAATCCAGGAGTTGCTAGAGCAGGGGAACCGTGTATGTCTTTGTCACTAACCAAGTGAAAACCAAATTCCAGACAGAAGAAATTTAAAAACAAAACCAACAAAACCAAGTTTATTTTCTTTTAGCAACAGCAATTTTTCAAGCCAGGAGACTATACAGACACTTTCACCATCAGTGCAGTCATCTAGACAAGGGCCTGGGGTTCAGTGGGGCAGTGTGCCAAAATCTCATTCCTGGCAGCAGGAAAGAGCAGGTGCCTTGGACGCATGGGCAGCTGCAACCTCCAGTGACAGGACCAGTGATACTTTCAGGTGTGCAAGATGTAGGTGAGAGAAACTGAGGTTATGGTTAATGCTGTGGGATCCAAGAGGTGTGTTCAGCTCTCAGCATTGCCCCTCTCTGCATGTTGCAATGTTTTTCCTATTCAGCTGCCTCGCCAACTTAGTCTATGCATGGAATTGCCATTGCTAGTCCCATGCCCAGAATTTCACTGTTGCCTAGGGCCTGCAATAACAGCAAATAATAATCATAGTCTTAGAAACCAGAACTTTAAACACAAACTGATTTCCAGAGATGTTTTGGTCAGTTTTTTACTTTCTCTGTGTGTGCAGCTCCCTCAGTGTCAGCATCAATTCTAAATACACCCTGGTTGGTAGAAGACAAAACTTTGTTTTAGAAAAAGGAGTTTTTCTCATAACACTCCATTTTTGTATAAGTGAAATGTAAAAGACTTTTAGAAACATTGGAGGGGGAAAAAATGAAGGAAGAACTTAGTCACCAGGATATAAAAAAACTGCTTTTTCTAGACATTCTGGTTGACTTCCAAGCTGCATCTGACAGCTAGAGAAGCACAGTCCATCATGGCTGTTTTTCCATTTCCAGTCCTTTCCCTTAAGCCCCTCATTCTGTAAAACATTCCCTCTCAGTGTCCTCCACACTTCATCCTACTCATGACTGACTCAAGATGCATCTGAACAATCTGAACTGTGTAAAACACAGCTTTGTACAAGCCTGACACCAGTGATGGATAGAGGGACTCAACACTTTTTTTTTTTTTTTCTGCAGATATGGGAAAGGCATAGATGCTGAATATGTGCCACTAGACCCATTAGTCTTTGCAAAGAGTACTGAGTATGCTTGTGTGTGCACATGGTCATTTAGAAACCTGCACAAACAGAAAAAAAATCAGGAAAAATTGTAGAGCTTTCCTTTCCATTAACCTCATCTTTCAGCTATACCTTACCAACCGGAGGGGGGTGGTTACCCTACAGCTTGGAGGGGGGGGATTTATTTTCCTTTTAAAAACAACAGACATATTTTTTTTTATTCATCCTGTATGTTCTAGCTTTAGCAATAGCCTGTATCATGTCAGACTTTATTGAAGATCTCACACTTATGTTAAGAATTGCTATACTCCATGAAGTCACAAACTTAGTCTAACATCTTACTTTTAAGCAAGAAACCAAGACATTTCAAAGAAAATTCACACAAATCCCAGTGGTAATCAAATTAAAGAATAATCTGTTTCTAAGATACTACTTTCTTTTTAGCTGTTGGCTTGTGTCCTTATTATTCCTGCTTTCCATTTTCAGTATTTATACCAATACTCAATGTCAGATCCTCACTCATTTTCTGAGAGAGCAATGCTCACCAATTTCAGCTGAGATGAATAATTTCAGATGAAGATGTTTTCCTCTCCTTATGGTGCCCATCATTCCCATGGTATCAAAGCATTTACTTTTGAAACAGGAGGATTTTTCAGTTGGTTTGGTTTGGACACTGCTAGTTTACTGAAGGACTTCATAGATCTTTCTGCTGGGGTCATTTATTAATTATAAAAGTTCATTTTAAATGCACTGTAATTCCTGTGAGTGGTTCATGTACCTTTCCCAAGAGTTGTATGGTATCCAGTGAGCAGTGTAACCCTACCCACATCCAAGAACTCCCATCACTGTTCACCTCTTTCCCAGTGATGCTATTCTGCAGCATGGATTGCACCTATTCTTCTTTCAACCTGTATAAACCTAGTAATTTTTCCTTTTTCTTATGTTTTCTCTTCTTCCATTTCTAATCATTGACAGTGCTTTCTTCTTGTTCTGTGATTGCATAGTTTCTTTAACAGCCCCTTTTGAGGGATTTTGTAAGAGAGTTTTTGAAAGGTTTGGTGATCTTCTCCTGAGCAGACGATATGACGTTATTTTAGAGTTCAATAATTCCTTTTCCCTGTCTCCCTACAAAATCTGTCAAGGTGAGAAGAGTGGAGGGGACTGAACAGCCATTGAATGCATGCTGGCTGGCATAGCCCATCTGATGGTACTTTCCATGGAAACTGCGGCTGCACTAATTCTGGCTGAATTTTGAGGGCTATTTTTGGAGGGTTTAAAAACCTCAAGGAACTTCCTTTTATACATGTAAATGGTCTTGACTTAAATTTATTAAAGAAATAAAAACGTGCCCCCTCTGCTTAACTTCAGTTAGCTTTCACTGAGTTTAAAGGAGTGGGATGACTGAAGCAGAAGCCAGCATCCCTGATTTGTTGGGATGGCTTCTCTGAACCAAGACAGGATCAAACACACTGACATGAGATGAGTGGGGGATTGTCAGACAAGGATGATGGCCTGGGGCAGTGAATAAAAGTCCTTTAGATCTTCCATAATACTTCCCTCCACATTAGGGAAGAGGTGAGGGGCAGAGACACAGGTTTGGGGGAGGGGTGGAGAAAGGACCAAGGAAGGGAGTTGTGGAGTATTTCCAAGCACACAAATACTGTAATCACAGTCACTACAGGGAAGGCAAGTCCAAGGGACCTTTAGACATAGAGTGACTACAATCTGTCATTACTCTGAAGTACAGACATAGACTACTGAGCTGCTACTCAGTAACTCTGGGTTGAAGGATTGTCCAGAGTTTTAAGTCTTCTCTCTTCAGGTGTACTGGGATATGTGGACACATGAACAGAGAGAGAAGTACCAGTACAGGCTGGGGGCTGATCCACAAGAGAGCTGCTCTGCAGAGAATGATCTGGGAGTTTTGGGGGATGACAAGCTGATCATGAGAAGGTAGTGCCCTTTCAGCCTGGAGGGGCAATGGTATCCTGGGATGCACTGCCAAGAGCACAGCCAGCAGATTGAGGGAGGTGACCCAGCCCCTCTACTCTACAGCTGTGTCCAGTTCTGGGCTCCTCAGCACAAGAAAGACAAGGAGCTACTGGAGAGGGTCAGCAGAGGGGCACAAAGATGATCAGGGGTCTGGGCTCTGGAGCATCTTTTATGAGGAGAGACTGGGGGAGCTGGGTCTAAGAAGAGAAGACTGAGAGGGGATCTCATCAACAACTAAAAATACCTCAAAGGCAGCTGCCAAGAGGATTGTGCCTTTTCACCATCTCTTTTCAGCGGTGCCCACTGACAGGACAAGGACAATGGCCATAAACTAAAACACAAGAAGTAGAACCTCAACATGAGGAAGAACTTCTTTACACTGAGGATGGCAAAGCACTAGCACAGGCTGCCCAGGGAGGTTGTGGAGTCTCCCTCCTGGGAGACATTCAAAATCCACATGGATACAATCCTATGTAAACTGATCTAAGTGACCCTGCCTGGGTCGGGGGGATTGGACTGGATGATCCCCAGAGGTCCCTTCCAACCCTAAGAATTCTGTGATTCTGTGAAATACATAATTTTGGAGAAAACTAAGCCTTGTTGGCTTTTTGCAATTGAGCAACCTGTACATTGAAATAACAGGCATTTGAGATAATTTCAAACTTTGTTTGATTCTCTAAAGGGTAAATTTGTCACTGTTTGGGTGAGAAGAAATCAATTCTAGTAGCTGCATAAGGCTTTTTCCTTTTTTAATTTGGGGCTTCCCAAAAATTAACAAATGACCTTAGAATTTGAAATATTGTAGTATTTAAATAATATATAGCGAACAGTTTCCAAAACGAGGCACATCTTCTCCAGACCATCCTCTCCTTATCTTATTTTATGGAAATTCACCCACACTTGGAGATATTTTTTGTGGAGATCCAGGAACTTCTACCTAGTGCTCTATCTTCTGGCAGCAGGACCCTCTGGTCACAGCTGCTGCTATATCTTTTTTGATAAACTCAAGTGTTGGTAGGTATGAACTGATGCTGCCTTAGGGGGCTTGGGGAGATTTTGAGGAATTAAAACTAAGCATCCTTTGGCCATAGGTGAGAAGGCATCATGCTGTAATTTTCTAGCTAGATAAAGTGGGATTGCCTGATTGTTTTCCAAAAGGTACATATGTGACCACAGTAGTAATAAGAAAGTAAAAAAATGCTAATGCCACTGTTTTCAAAGTTAACAGGTGTGGGTGGAGAGAAAAACATTAGAAACAAATTAGATCAATGAAAGTGAGAAATTAAACTGTCATTTTACTTCTGTAGGTGGCCTTTCTGTAGTAAATCTCAGACATACTTGCAGTTAAGTCATTTTTCATCTCTTTTTGGAATAGCCGATTTCTTCCCGATCACTATCAGTCAGGCACTGCTCATGAATCATAAAATCTTTTGTTTGTTTGTTTGCTTATTTTCAACTATACAAGAAAGAGAAATGGTCATTTCAGTAACAACTGATTTTGTCTCAGAAAATGGATAGGCATCGCCCATAACACATTTTAACTGATACTGTGTTACCAAAACAGATACAGCAAGTCCAATGTGTTTTACTTTCCACCTAAATAGCATTTTTCTGTGTTGTGGTATTCCCTGACTGCACCACTTGGCTCATTGAGAGAGCAGAAAGAGTCAGTGTAGCTCAGAACCAAACTTCCATCAGTAGGCACTTGAAGGGTTTGCCAGATGGATAAAATGCAGACTGTACTTTTGTCTGAGGGTATCAGCACATGCACCAGCCCAACTATCAACAAGCTTCAGGATTAAGGTAGGACAAAAATTAAATGAAAATAGATAGAAGTTTCAAAGAAAATAATACATTTGTTGAATGCAACTCTTTTTTTTTTTCTTTTGACAACTGATAATTTATAACAACCTGCACTAATTTATTCCCCTTTCAAATTCTTATTTCCCTCCTCTCTCCCTTTCTATCCAGCAAATGATGCTACCCATAAAATTTCCAGCATTACGACAGAAACTCCCATCACAGAGGTGCAGACCTCACCTCTACCAATGTCAGTAATGCAGACCTGAGAAATATTGGTGTGAGTAATGCAGGAAGTCACTATCAGAATATAGCTATACCAGCAACTTAGGCACACCTAGGTTTAGATACCTACACTTTTGGTACCAACTGGAACAGCACTCCCTGGCTCATGACACCTTCTGTCCAGGAGCTGTCTGGCAGAATGTGTGCATGAAAGCACACAACAGCACAGGCAAACACTCAGCACTTCTGCAGGGCAGTGCCATTTCCTTGGATACAGGGAGCCACGAGGCACAGACAAGGCCAGTGCACACCCAAGCATGGCATGGGTGCAAATGACTGATAGGGAGAAAAATGGGGGATGAAGGCAGATAAAAGATATGTCAATATTACTTTATCTTTAGAGATAGTAAATGCTGTGGAATACATAAGATTATGAAAAAGTAGAACTAATATAATAATTAATTTATAGAAAATTAGCCTCAAATATATGGATGAGGGTAATTAAAAGGCTTTAGGTGTCAGATGGTAGCAAGGTTCTGGCTTGCACTTCTAAAGAGTGCAAACTGCTTTAAAATGGAGCTGATTCAGTTTGAGAAGGTGATTTCCTAATGCGACTGACAACACAAGAGCCACTACATTACCTGGGGCTGCAGGTCCAGGAATGGCCCCATCTAAATGCAAGGATATATGCAGTGGAATACCTGAGCAAGACCACCTGAAGCCCCTTTTCCAAAGAAGCTGACAGCCAACTGCTTTGCAGAGACATCCTTTTCTTACAGGCCAGTTTCTGCTGGCTCGGGATATCAGCAAACAACATCCATCCAATTCACCCTCTAATGGACTTCAACTATCAGGCTTTATTCCCTACATCTACACATAAGATCAATAAATCTGTGCTTAAGTCCAAATAAAAAATATAGTAGATTTTTCATGCATGAAGACACTGTTTTGATTTTATTTGACTGGTTCTTGGCTAAAGACAATGGGCTGCCTTGCTCTATTGGTGTGCAGATGCTATTCCCATGTGTACAACCACGACCAGCTTTGAGCCAGCCAACTTCATTAAGCCACTCCTCAGTAACTCTAATCCTGGTGTTAAATATTCCCTCTGGGACCAGCAGGCAAAATCTGTTCTTCTCCCAGAAGACCAGTATTTTCTCTCAACTGTTTTCATTTCCATTTTTTAAAGCCCACATGGGAAAAGGTGAGATTAATGTGGCCTAACTCTGTGGCACTCAACCATATAGCTTTGCTAAAACCAATGGGAATTGCTTGGGGCTGCAAATGAAGCAGTGCATGAGCAAACTGGAGTGTGGGCTGAAAAACAAGTATCCTATGTCTTCTGCATTTACTTGTTCACAGAAGTTCCCTCTGGTCTTAAGGCCTTACCTTCAGGTCAGAATTGCACCCAACCAAATTGTAGAAGCAAATTTATAAAGCATCTAAAGACCTGCATTAGTATAATTCTGCCATTAACGTCACTCATACTTTTCCCACCCCTTAGGCACCTGGATTACCTCTGCTGTGCCATATTGCAAGTTTGTGTGTGCAATGCAGATACAAGACTAGGAAAAAGAATTCTAGAGCTTCTAACAAGCAAAAACAGAGGACCAAGAGTCCTTTGGTGTAACCAAAGCATGCACCAATATTTCAACTCATGTGCTCAGGATACAGGATTCCCCTTCACAAGTTGCGGCTGGATCACACACAGTCTAAATCCTCAGCAGCCACATTGCCTTAACAAAATTTCTGTTACTCCTCTGGAAATTAAACATGCCACGTGAACAGTAATGTTTTTTAATGACTTGGAAATTCTCATGTCCTAACAAAAAGACTTAGTAAACTGGTATGACATTCTCTGGAGTGAAGGAAAGCTGTGCTTTGCAGTGTCTAATAGACTACAAACCAATTAAGAAAATACAACTTCAGCAATGCATTTTGTTAATTTCTTTTCAGATGATTGTCTTGAAAACATCCAAATGAGCCTTCACTTGACCTAGATTTAGGTAAACAAAGAGATAAGTACTTCAAAAATACAGTGTCACTAATCTTGGGAGCATGTCAGCATTTTTGACCAAGTCATCAACAACTGGAGAACTCTTTCCAGTAAGCCAAGCTTGAGTGTGTGCTGTGAACAGTAAAAACCTGAAGCACCCTCTTGAGGGTGTAGTGAATAGAGTAAATTCATGCTGTATTAAAGCCCCAAATTAGACTTTGCACTGTCTACAAAAATGACTGAGTATAGCAGTTGCAAGGGAGGTGGAAGTGCATAAACAGGCAACAGGAGCATGGATGCCTCAGCATTCTCTTTCCAGGCTGATCCAAAACTCAGCCCTTGGGTGTACTACCATCTTCCAACATCTCCCATCCAGCTGTGGGAAGGATGTGAACAAGTCCCAGAAAAATACAGCACAGGGACAACCTCCCAGATGACCAACAAAATCAGAAAGGGGAGGAAGCAATTTCAGTGTCCTGCAGATTTTTTTCTCAAACCGTTGTAAAATTAGTATTAGTCCACATGAGATACATGTCTTGGTATGTGTTTGTTTTCTTAACATGTTCCAGATAGCTGTAGTGAACATGTGGTGTATCATTGTCAAGGCAAATGCTGGGGTTTTGGGGTTGAAAATGGGGTAAATTAGTGCCAAATGTGCCTTTCACTTTCTTCATGGCAATGCTACACTGTACCCCCATCTCTGAGCCACTTTCTACTGTGCATGAAGAACTTACGTTCCTTTGGCACAACAAGCCATTATTGAGGCTAAACTGAGCATATACAGCACTTCTAGTCTTTTCTGACAGGAGGTTATGCTTTGCAACAACAAAGTAGAGTTTATTTTTTGAATAAATTTACCTTTCAGAAAAGATTCCTGAGAAAGAGGCTTCCTAAAGGTGTCTCACTTGCTGCAAATGCTGGAAAATGTTTAATATCCTCCAAATTTTCTGCAGTGTTTTTCTCTGTACTAAAATTCTCCATAGCAGGTAGATGCTTGATCTTGCTGCTTTTAACCAACAAATCTATTCTGGTTGAAAAACGTTTAAGCAGCCACTCAGAAATCTGGATTTGAGCAAATTGGTATTTCCATGCAAAGCCCAACCTTGTTGTTTGACCTGCTCCACATTGCACCCACTGATGGTCTGGCCTATTTTTGTGCAAGAGAAGTTGAACTTGAAATAGGAGAGACTAACCCGTTTCCTTCATGCACCAGGATCACTCCATTTTAGAGACAAGGAAATGGAGCAAAAAAAAGAAAAAAAAATATTTGTCCCAATACAAGAAGACAGGCTCAGAAGGAAATCTTTTAAACATTATTCTATTTGTTTTTCACAAGGGATTCCTTTGTCAGCTTGATACTCATATAGTAATGATTTCTACAGTCCAGATTTCAGGGAGGTGGAAGATGGAAGGTGGAGGTGAAAGATTTGAGGACTTATTTCCTTCAAAAATACAAAGATGGACATTCCTTAACTGCTAAAGGTAGGCCTGTGATTCTCTTTACTTGCATCTGACTGTAGTTCCCTGATTATATTTCAGAACTTTTGTGAAGACATACACAATATTTTCAAGAATTTTAAATGACCTTTCCCATATCAAGTGGAATTAATTGAGACGTGTAATGGCAGTATTTTTTTCTCAGAAAATTCCAATTTGCCAGAAGTAAAGCATTACACAAGAAAACATGTATTCCAAGACCTTATTTTCAAGAGCATTTTATAAATTCATGAAATTAGAAAAATAATATGTTTTGATACTCGAAATTTTGTTTCTTCAGCTGAGTGCTACTTTATTTTAAAATATAACCAAATTAAATTCAAAGCCTTTACTCAGGGTAGAAAAAATGCTGCCACATCTGACAACCCATCCTATGCAATTTTTTTGAGCACCAATTACACCGTGAAGAAAAAAAAAAAAAAAAAAAAAAAAGAAAAAAAAAAAAAAAAAAAAAAAAAAGAAAAAAAAAACAGATCTGTAAGCAAAATTCATCACTTTTCTGTGTCTTGGGAAGTGAGTTAAAGGAGTGCAAAACAGGTCTAAGTATTATTACTTGTTTATGAGTACCATTGTTCAGCAAAACACCATTACTTAAGTAAAAATATGTTTTAAGGAACAGCTGTAGAAAGCTGGTTTTCTGCCATCTGGAAAAAATGAAGCAGACGAATTCTAAGACATGTTTGTGACATTTGTAATGTGGATACAATGCTGTATGCATGCAGAAAATGTGCAGGTAATGGTTTTTCCTTGTGAGCATATGAAGCATTTCTTAGTGATTTATTAAATTCCTTTTCTGCAAAGGTAAGGAAAAAAAATTATGAGGGTCTAAGTAGGGGAATAAATCTCCCAGAGGTGCTCTCTGCCCCTCAGTGCAGCACAGCCTCAGTGTCCCACCAAGGTGGCTTTTAGTGCTGGAGTGCATTCAGACACCATTAATCCCCTGCTCGTGGCAGTCCCAGTGTGCTGGTCATTCCACTCCACACTGAGCAGGATGGGGCTGAGGTTGCAGGAAGGGGGTTCAAGGAAGCCAGACCCTTGTTTTCTGGCCATGCTGCTATGAGTCAGAATGGAAGATGGTTAATAAAACAAAAATAAGCATACCACAAGGTATGTAAGGTCACAAGCTGGTGCAAGACTCAGGCACATGTTGGGAAACATGTTTTTTTCCTGAATAACCCCGTAACTGTCCCATCCACCCAGCTGGTACATTCACCTATTTACAGAAGTAAATCTTGATAGAATTTACTGTTTCTGTCCTGGAGGTCGCTGACTAAAGTGATGGCCCTGCTCTCCCTTCCTGCCCCACCCTCACCTCACTGAGATGTCTGCAGTCAAACACCTGGCTGCAAGAAGGGCACCCGCTGTGTGTGGGTGCATGCATGCACAAGTACATGCTTTCAGAAGATGCAGATCACCATGTTGTTTTCCTGGCATCTCCACCCAGTGCAAGCAAAAATTTAAGAACAGGCAGACTGGTATGGAGGCTGCATCCAAAACTGACCAATTCTTGTATTTTCTCTGGCTTCACTTAGGGTAAAGAATCGTGACAGAGGCTCTCTCTCCTTTTCCCCTCTGCAGACCAAACCTGAACCAGAGAGATGAGGCAAACCCATGTGCTGTGCTTATCAGAGGCAATGTGCACCCAGAGATGAGGAGGGACTGGTGGGAATGGGACATACTCTGACTCCTACCATTTCTTCTACCCACCCATCTTCTCACCTGAAGCACTTACCTGATCTCTGCCAGGCTGCAGGAGGTCACAGCATCTCTAAATTAGCACCATGCTGGGCATCTTGGGGCCTGGCTGCCAGGATAGATGCCTTTGACTGCACACACCCATGGCCAAATGCATTACCTGACACGTTGAGCATGTTTAGTGTAAAAACTCATTTCTGCCCCTAATCAGCAATAAATTTTGCCAGGAGTATGTTCTAGTCAAGGGTCTGTCACCCACTCTAAGGGCTGAACATGGGCTTCATCATCCCTATACATCTATGGGAACATTTCCAAGTGCTTACACACGTACATGTGATACAGCATCATAAAATGAAACAAAAACATTCACACATTCTGTGAGAGTAGGCAGACATGGGCATTATCAAATAATCTGGCTGCAGTTATAAATATATAATAATATTTAAGTTTACAAATCTGTCTGCTTATACCTAAAAGCCATTATTTACTTTGTACATAAAAGCACTTTACATCATATACACATAATAAAGAAATGGAAACTCTGAAATACTCTACAAGCATGGGACCTCATCACCTTCTAAGATTAAAGAAAAGAAAAAGTTCATATGGAAAATTTAAACTTGAGCTACCAGGATAGATTAGAAGATCTAAAACACATCAGAAAACTGAACTCTTTTTTAAACAGTACTCTTTGTATAATATGCTGTAATTCAACAGTTATACTTACCACAGTACTTTTTCTAGTGTAATTCAGAAGCATTTTGCAATGGCTATTCTCAGTGTGAACAGATTTCATCTGGTTTATGTTTCATCTGGTTTATGTTTCAGAGATACAACATAGAAATCTTACAATTCAAAATGTGATGCACAATCCACTTCTACACATCCTGATTAGTACTTTTGAACTTCAAGCTTCATTTGTTATTTTTGAAGTTAATTATTTAGAATTTTTAATATTTGCTATAATATTTTTCTCAACTTCAAGGTGAATTTTATTAAGTTAAAAATTTTAAATGAGCAGCTATTAAGAATACACCCTCATGTAACAGTAATCAGTTAAGTGACATGGTAAACAAAAGAAAGGTCAGAGAAAAAATTATTTCTGTATCCACTGACAATTTGTCCTCCTGTGGATTTCTTCCTCATGGTCACCTGAGCTTGTGAAATATACATGGGGATTCCAGATTTCACTTCTGTCAGATTTGGTTGCTCTACATTCCTGAGGGCTCAAAGATAAAGGATTTAATTCCACTCAATGCTTAGAGAAACTAGATTAAAAACTGAGATGAATGGGAGAGGGTGGAGAAACCAAACAAGCAAATCCTGTTTTATAGCTCTAGTTCATCACTATTTCTGCACATTTTGTCTCCTGTGTTTAATAATTACTTCTTCTTCCTCTCTGCAGGAAGAGCTAGTCTTCTAGTTAAAGTACACAACCAGCAAATTAGGACAATTAGCTTCTGGATTCAGCCTTGGCACACTGGTTTTTTGGCTGTGGGGAAATTATTTCTGTGCTGGTTTTGTCTGGGGTAGAGTTAATTTTCTTCATAGCGGCTATTAATGGGGCTATGTTTTGGATTTGTGCTGAGAACAGTGTTGATAATTCTGGGACAGTTTTCTTATTGCTGAGCAAGGCTTGCACAGCATCAAGGCCTTTTCTGCTTTTCATACTGCCCTGCTGCTGAGGAGACTGGGAGCCCATGGGAGGTTGGGAGGAGACAGTTTGGACAAGTGACCCCAAATGACCAAAGGGATATTCCATGCCATGTGGCATCACACTCAGTATATAAAGTGGTGGGAAGAAGGACAAAGGGAGGGACATTCAGAGTGATGGCATTTGTCTTCCCAAGTAATCATTACATGTGATGGGACCCTGCTCTCCTGGGAATGGATGAGCACCATTGCCTACCCATGGGAAGTAATTAAATAATTCCTTGCTTTGCTTTCCTTCTATGTGTAGCTTTTGCTTGCCCTATTAAATTATCCTTATGTCAACCTATGAGTTTTCTACCTTATGCCCTTCCAATTCTCTTATCCATCCCACTGGTGGGGGAGTGAATGAGCAATTGTGGGGCTTGGCTGCTGGCTGGAATTAAACAAAAACAACACCCTTCCTACCCACCCCGATTTTCACAAATGTCAGGGAGGTTAATAACCTGGGCAGGGAGTGCGAGTACTCACCTCCCCATTCCAGGTGAGCAGCCCAGGTCCCCTGCAGCTAGTCAATCAGAGGGATTCTCCATCCTCCTTACAAGCAAACTGGGAGCAGAAGCCCATTTTCAGAGCCACTCAGTACCCTCTCTCTCTTCCATGACCCCAGAGAAACTGCAGACCCTTAAACAGGCACTTTGCTTTAGATGCCCAAGGAGGAGAGTGTGCCCATCTTCCCATGTCCATCAGTAGAACAACGTTTTCATATGTAATTGGGAAGAGGTTTTTACCTTGAGATTCATCACAGACACTTATTCTGACATTTTTCATTTAAATAAGCTAATATTCTAGCAATCAGTTGTAATCACACCAATAATAACCACTCTTGCCTCATAAATACATCAGTTTTTGATTCTTATTGGCCTTAGTGCAAAGGTGTGAATAATAGAAGTGCATACTGGAAGCATTATGTAAGAATAGGGTTTGATTTCTAGTTCACTTTTGTTGCAATTTTGTGCTCAGGTGTATAAGAAAATCCATTGAAATTTTGGGCTTTTACTTCTAAAAATTGACCTTAAGCTTGCTGCTTGCTTACAAAGTTCTATATGTCCTCAACAGCAATCTTCTGGTGTCTCAAATGTTACGTGAATGATCCATTGTGTGACACACTGTTAACCAAGGGAAAAGGAACGAGATATCACTCCTTTGGACACAATGAGGAATGTCAATCTCATTATTTCCCTTTTGCAAGCGTGCATGCACTGTGGTTGCTGGTGGATTGACCTGGTCTTCAACAAATCATATTTACAATTCTGAAACAGATGAGAAGAGTAAAACATGAAGAATTGTAGGGTCAAGTGCAGTAAGATGGATTTCAACTTGTAATTGCATTGTTTAACCTTTCACAGTCTTACAACTTGTCTCTGATACTCAAAAACATGATGTATTTTCTCCTATCTGTTATTTGCAGTAGGCTACTGAAGAAAAAAATCCAGTGAGGTATGCCTCTGAGTCAAAATGGTCTTTGCCAGGAATAACAGCAGAGGTCTTGCACCAGTGCCTCATTAGTTTATGGAAAACAGGTCCCTAAGGAAATGATGGGGTGTAAATAAATTTTAAACAGTTTAGTCTTACAAGTAAAGGGGATGCCAGATTTTTAAAACAGTGGAGGCTCAATGATGCCTTAACACTGTGTTTCACGTATCATAAATTTTTGCTAGGTTCTCCAAAATGTTTATAAGTACTGCAGAATGACACAATTATAGACACATGCTCTTAACCTGGGAAGTGCACATGTGCTTTTTGTCATCTCTAAGGGACATTTTTACTAGTGACAGCAATTCCTGTTAGATATATTTAATAGAGGCACAGAAGGATCCCTCTGCCCCTTGACACTCCAACCCCACTCTGTTCTGCCCAATAAACTGACTCGCTTTGTGTTCATGGGACATACACAGACATCACAGGGCCAGTGCAGAGCACACTGAATAAAATCTTCTCTGGATGACCAGGGAATTCAAACTGCTGGACAAAATCCTACTGCCAACAGACTCACGTGTAGATAGCTCACACAGTTTTCTGAAGATGCCATACCTGGAATCAGCCTAGTAACCACATACAGTTCCTCCATACCAGCTCCATGGATCTCAACTGCTGATCTAACTTGTGATGAGTTTTCCCATTTGTAAAGATCCCAGACTTGCACTTCCCCCTAGGAAAGGGTACTGAGATGTCCAAAAAACAAGTGCTGACTACAACCTAGGAAGTTAGACTTATCCACAGATATCCAGGGGTTCTCAAACAACTTGAGAATCTTTCAGACAAAAGATGTCTGAAGACAGATAGAAAGGATTCATGAGTTAGACTTTAAGATGGAGCTATATAAAATACTGTGAAAAACCATGTCGAGGTCATGTGAAATATTTGTTTAGGAAAGTAATTTAACAAAAGATAAGCAAAACCAGTGTCCAGAGATTTATATGAGAAAATTTCCAACAGCAGGAAAAGACTAAACATATCACCAACACAAAATCCTTCAAAGCTTTTATGTGCAGTGGTGAATACACATCCTCTGTGGCAAACCCCAGCTAAGTCAGAGACAGTAAGAGAGAATACACCTTTGTTATGCTTCAGATCACTGGAAAAAGGTGTCATGCATCACTTCAATGAGCTACCTAAGGCCAAACAATTCTGTCATATCCAAACCTCACATGCCACCATTGCAGCAACCCCTCTCATGTATTCTGGTGAAGCAATAATCCCTTCTTGTGTTATAAAATACAGGCAGGAGGCAGTACCTTATTCAAAGGTGATATGCACACACATTTTAAATTCTAAGTCTCAAAATTCATGGCAAGTGTATTTCTGTGTCCTTTAATAAGATATCCCTTATTGCTCAAGGCTTCAGTGTAGCAATCTGACAGCAATAGGCCCTGTTTCCACTTAACACATAGGAGCAGGACTACATCCATCCTGAGCTGCCAAAAATTTATGAAGCAAAAATTCTCTAGAGAAAGCCATAACTTTATATAACATTACTGGGTATTTACATTTACAGAGGGACATGGGACTTCTCCATTAGCAGATATGTGTGAGAAAATATGTGAACCCAGGCATCCTTCTTGTGCCTGTACATCTGGGAAAGCTACTGCATATCAGAGATTTCATCTGAAGGCTGCAATAACTGTTTTTACTGGCTCTGGTCTTCCTCTAAGCCAATATCAGCACTGAAAATTTGTTTTTACAATGTATTTCCCTGTTTTGGAGATGGGAATGGGGTTTATCCCCATCACCACCACCAGAAATAAACTCAGTTACAGGCATGTGAACTATCAGGAATAAGCAGCCATTCAGAGATTCACTTATATCATTCATGCTTCATTTTTGACACCTGAAGATGCTCAGCACAAAGAATTCTGCATGAAAGGATGTGGAGCTGTAAAAATTAAGCACCTTTGGAAAAGCCACTTTTTTTAATGTCCCAATTTGAGCAGGACAGTTTCATTCTGAAATTTCTGATTGTGACCATGGACAAGTCTCCCCTGCCTTTGCTTCATGGGATGCAGAGCAGAGAGACAGCATGCTCCCACCATCCCCCAGGAGGAACAATGCAGGTTGTCCAACACACCACCTTCAGCCCAGGCAGGATGAGGAGGAGGGCTGGAAAAGCTCTGCCAGACCTGGCAAGGTGTGGCTTCTTACAAGTGAGTTTTTGAGATATTGCAGGAAAGATTTTTTTTTTTTTTTCTGCAGGAATAGACACTGGCATCTTGAGTGTTGCTGAATAAAAATAAAAAATAAAAGCATTTGGGAATCCTGTAATTTGTCCATAGACGAGCATTTTTCTTTTCTCATGAGTATGCTTTAGTTCAGTCAGACTGTATTAAAGAACATGCCCAGAAAGCTCTGTGGAGGACTCCAGATATCCTCAGAGATGGGCAGAGGAGCCCTGCTGTGTCAGTGTCAGCTCTCCAGAACAGCACTCCAAGCCTGGGCATTGCAACAAAATTGTATCTGCTCAACTAAGCCAGCCAAGGTGACAGAAGAATCCTCCCAGTGAGCGTCCTTGTAATGCAGTTTTATCTTCTCTGTCCAGCCTCATATTCAAAACTGAGAAGCACCATCACATTCTGGGCTAAACATTTCACTAGCACAAATGCAGTTCCCTAGAGAGTAAATGTTGTGCCCATTCTCTCTTATTCATGGGTCCAGGTAAAGAACTTGTTGCCACTAGCATAAGTACAAGCCCTGGCATGCCCCAGGCCCAGAGCCCAGGCAGAACTTCCCTGCGGAGCCAGCCCAAAGCCCAAGCACCCCTCCCATGCAGGCAGGCTGGCTGCTGCAGACATATCTGCAGCACACTAGCTAACATTTCTGAGGCCTTCACAGTTCCTTGTGCACCCTCCTGGTTCATCCAGTGCTGTTTGAGGGGACAGAAGAGGGCAGGGGCTGCCTGCCCTGCCTCTGGCAAGGCAGCAGCAGCAGAGCAGGGCAGTGTGGGTCACCAGGGCTTCTGACATACTGTACTGCTGAATTTTCTATTACTCCATCTCTCAGGTCTAGTGAAAAAGGTGCACAGTCTAGTGGGAGACAAATCTACCATGCACACACAGGAATAAGCCTAATGCCAGGTTACCAGCGGGAATTCATCCCCCCTGAGAGCTTAGGCACTAACTGATCCCACAAAAGGTGCCAGGGGTCTCCTGTTACAGATAAACAGGTGATGCACCACAACAGCAAGCCATCCATCCTTTCCAGTGTTCTCAGGTCTTCAAACAGACTTGACCTGGATTCAAGTTTGAAGGTAAGATGATGACTTTTAGTAAATTGAAGTAGCTATGGTATATATACATATACTATATAATACAGTAACTGATACAGCATTATCCAGACTTTACAAGCAGAAAATTGACAGAAAACATGTCTGATTCCAAACTCCAGATAGAAGAGCCTGAGATAGCAGATGATCCTTAAAATTGTAAAGGACCCCAATAATTCAACACCACTATATGTATGCCTAAACTATAGCTTGAACCGTCATTTAACATTTAACTAGAATTGTCTAACATATTCCAATTCTCAGTGGGTTTCCAGTGACTAAATTGTACAATAAAATTGAATTAAAAGCCTTAAAGAGGTGGAACTCAAGGCACTATTTATTCCTCCTCATTTGCTTTTGTGTGTTACTTGGATTTAGCCGTAACAACATTACATAAAACACTGGCGCATGTTCAGTAATGCCTCTGGAACAAAAAAAGATGATGATAGGAGATCTCACTACAGCTTCTGCTATTAAGACTTTGGGAGAGGTGAGAAGAGATTGCTCATTAAATAAGTGTTACAAAGCATTCAGCACTGACAGACTAGTTCAGAAGTAGAAAGTCAAAGGTCAGCTGTTCCCACTAGAAAGTATCTATTGCAGCCAAGCAGTTATTGCCTACTGTCACAGCACCCTTCTCAGAAAGCAGAGAGAAGTCTTGGAGAAGCTAGAGAAACAAAAACAACAGTGATTAATCAGTATAGCAGTACATCAAGGAGACAAGATGACAAGGCAATCCAGAGAGCAGTCCTGCGCACAAAGAGGAAATTATCTGGAATCTGCTCTTACTGTATCCTTGTGCCATTCATTAATGAGCTTACATATGCAGACTGAGTTTAAAAACAGGCTTTGGGTCTGTGTCAGTTGATGAAACAGTTCATAGAAAAATTAAGAGTAATTTTAATTGCTTTTTTAAGGTAATTTTTAAAAAAACCTCAATTTTCCTACATTTTTATCTGTACTTAGAGTATCTAATGTGCTCTACAACAGAGCACACTGTAAATATTATTGAAAACCGGAATCTGACTCATAAATTATTGGCAGACAAGCTTGTACTAATGTTTAAAGAAGCAGATCACCTGGGAGAAATGTGTTCTACAAGTTGCAGGAGAAACTTAAGAGACAATTAATGGGCATTGGCTGTGCAGCACATATTGTTCCCATGTTGTTCAGGCCAAAGTTGACTGCCTGCCAATAGATAAAGAAGTAATTGTCAGCAAGATTTACAGTTACTTTTTCATTTGTGCAGAAAAGTAGAAAGGTTGAAAGAGTTATGTGTTTTGTTGAAGGTCTATACTAACAACTGATCGACCACAGCATCCAGCACTGGTGAACAGTAAATACACAGTACACAGACTTCACATTTTTCTTGATTCTGGAAGTTGTTCTTCATGGCAGAAAGCTGAATTGCCTTCTGATAATCAGCAACAGTTTATTTTATTTTGCACATCCATTCATAAAGCCATCTTTTCTGTTGCCAAACTAGGCACCAGGAAAGTTCTGATTCTATCAGTGATGGGAAAAATTAGTCTTTTTTAGTAAGCTGCACTTTAATGTAATGAAATGAATGGCATGGTCTTTCAGCTTGTCACAGAACTCCTAGTAGCTCCTGAGTTAGCCACTCTTGTATGGGAATATGGATGGGGTTATTTAATTAGGCATGTTTGACTACAGTCTGATATGTATCTCCACTCTGCAAAAATATTAAATGGGAAAGTAAACACTCTCAGAATGTCCAGGAAGTTGGCAAAAAAAATCACAGTAAGGCAAAAGTTAGAATTATCTTTGCAGTCTTCAGGAAACGCTGTTGCAAATAATATTACATGGGTTGACTGTATTTATCATTCAAACGCAGAAAACAGAAGATAAAAATTACTCTGAAGGAATGAAAATCCAGAAATCTTGTGACTTTCTTCCAGGCTGCAAAAGGGATAAATAATAATTCAGGATCAATATGGAGACCCAGGCAGTCAATCTGCAGATGTGTCTAGAAGGTACTGGATTGAAGAAGGATTCGTAAGGTCTTTTCTTTGGTGGCTTCCTGTAATATCTCCAGAACCCTGAGTAAATTCCCTCTCCATTGGTACATGGAAGGCAATGAGATGCATCATCCCATGAAGGTCAAGGACATTCATCACTAGACTACCTTTTGCAAAAATGTCTGTACTTCTTTATTGGCTCCTTCACAGATCCTCCTGGACAGTCCCACAACCTCCTCCTCTTGGCAAATCCTCCCACTGGGGCTCACAGGAGGGTTTCTGCTTTCCTTATTCCCAGCTAACCCAGCACGCAACAAGCTTTGGCTGGTTTGTAGCTGCACCCTGCTGGCTAGTGCTTTCTTTGTGCCCTGACCGTGCAAACTGTGACACAAGAGGCTCTTTCAGCCTTCTCAGAACAGGGTCTACAGCTCCTGAAGGAGATTGCAGTCTGTAAATGTGACTCTGGTCCGGTGCTATCCACACACGTTTGTGAAAATATTTCATAAGCCATCTCAGCTAGAAGTAGGCCTAACTCTGTCCTCTAGCAGAGGTGAAGTTCTTTGTCATGGCCAGTGTATGCAGAGCTTAACTTCAGCAGAAGTTAGTTGAGCTAACTTAGGGGCAACTCTAAATTTGTAGGATGAATCCATTAGGACTTAATCCACCAGCATTTAATACTGTGGCAAATATTATTCTAATGAGTAATTGTTCTGTGTTTGTCACAGACACACTGCAGGCCAGAATCAATAGGCTGCAATTCCTCAGCAGTGCCAGACTCAAAAATGATGGCAAATTTTATGTATCAAAGTAAGGACAATAAGTGATGATGCCTAATAAACATGAAAATAGATTTGGAGATATTTGATGACATTTTTCAATCTTCCAACCCCATGGAAAGGAAATGTGAAAATTCCAATATAGCCTCACACATTATTTTGACTACGCATGGGACTAAGGGATCCCAGGGCTGATCCTGGACTCTGAGAGGCTTTTCGTATCATCATTTTCTGGTGCATTTTATTACAATGAGTAACAGAAGAGGGAGTATATCAAGCTTTAGGTACAAAAGTCAGTAGAGCATAAAATTCCTATATGTTTAGGGTAGAAAAGAGTGAAGTCTGGACTCCTGAGACAAGCCTGATCAGTTTTTCCTCCAGAAATACCATTGTCATGAGGGGTGAGGGAGAAAAAGTCAGAGGCAGAAAATACATTTCTTTTCCACTGTGGAGAAAAATTTCCCACTAGCAATGCAAACATCAATTCTTAGTTCAAATAATCAGCCCTAATCCTCCACCTTCCAGAATCGTCCAACTTACTAACTACCCTCTTTAAGGAGGGATTTCTAAAGATGGGCTTCTTGGAAACCATGAAATGTGTGACTTCTCAATCAGTTATCTGTATGATAAATCTGTACAGCTTAGCACACATTACCCCTACTCAGTAACACTTCCTCACCATTCTTTCATTTTCCACACCACACAGTGACCACAGAGACTGACAATAGATAACAAGATAATGTTAGCCTGAGACCTTCAGACTAACATCAACTCAAAGATGGGTAATACACTGTCTAGCAAGGAAGAAATGGTCTCACTATGGGACCCACTATGGCCAAATGCTGAGGAAATAGTTTTCCCAGAATAACTTGTCTTCTCTTTTACATAGAAAAAAAATATATAAAAAAGAAACAACTAAGAATGTTAAGAGGTTTAGAAAACATGACTTATGAGGAAAAAATCTGAAGGAACTAGTCTGTTTTGCCTAGAAAAGAGGAGACTGAAGGGGCACATGATGACAGTTTTCCAGTATGAAAAAGCCTGTTGGAGATAGATATGATGAACTGTTCTCTGTGGCTATGGAGAAAAGGATGAAAAATTAATTTGCAGTAAAGAAGATTTCAGAGCAATGCAGAAAAGGGGGGAAAGAGTTTTCAGTCTAGGAGATCAGAGAGAGCAGTGGACCAAAGCTCCAATCTATTGGGGAAGACAGTGCAGATAGTTAAGAACAAACCAGACATGTCATGGAATCCTGCTGTGATACAGGTGATGGGACATTTTGTGACCCCTTCCAGTCCTACAGGTTTGTGACTGAGCTTTGATACAGATCAGCCTCAAGCTGAATCCAATGGGTTTCTCTGTCAAATCACTACTTCAGAATCAAAATAGAAGGTTGCAAATCAGATCATGATCAGATTAACCAGTTAGAACTAAATTTTTGTTCCTAACCCTGACTAAATACAGAATTATCACTAAAAGATGCAGGAATTGGATGTGCTGAATCTTCATGCTTTACTTTCAGAAGATAGACCACTTGCTGTGTGGCAACATAAAGAGAAGTCTCCTGGGTGTGCCTGAGTGATAAAATACAATTCTTTGGCAGCAGCAGACCCAACAAGACTGTAAGGCTGATTACGATGTTGTAAATCCAAGGTAGCACAGAAGAAATCAGTAGATTTATAACAGCATAATTGTGACCAGGATGGAAGCCTTTGTATTTTCACTTGGGAAACAGTAGTTAAGCATTCAGCAAACTGTTTTCTTCCCTCAAGCTTTTCACATGATTATCTCACACATTGCTGGTTTTTTTCCATGCTCAGACTTCACTTTATTTTTACCCAGAGATTTCAGTCAACTTTTAGGGTGTCAGGGTAAATCATACATCTGGTTGTCCAAGTGTTTTCAGATTTTATTGTGATGTGTTGTGTCCCGAACTCACTTCCACAAGTGATGGCTTCTCAAAAACCCTAGCAGTGCCAGCACACCTTAAGCAAGCCTGGAGTGCCTATAAGATAGGCAAACATGCTGACCACTAGCTCATCTGTAATATTCTACACATGTTCCTAAACTATAGCTGCCTCCAAGTCTGTTAAACCTCGGCTGCTGAAATATTCCTACAGAGCATGTCCAATCAGCTGTTGCTTGAACACTGCATAAGCCTCCTCTTTGAAAAGACCCTTTCCAACTCATTTGTAGTGTTTACCACAAAGTATTGCCATTCCCTTGAACGCACCTGCAACATGAATAAATGTAAAAGACAGAAACTCTTGGGGTCATAGTTTAATGGTGAACAGGGCAGTGTCAGATTAATGGTTGGACTCAAAGATCTTAGAGGTCTTTTCCAACCTAAATGGTTCCATGATTCTAAACAAAAAGGAACCCGATTTCCTGACATCTATCATGGCTCTAATGCTCCCCTGTCTTCAGCTATTCTCCAAAGGAAGAGTCAGTGGGCTTGGGACAAGACTGGAGAAAAAGCAGTAGCAAACAGCTCCCAAGGAAATCTGCAGTTGGATGAACCCTAGGTCACATTTCCTCTGTTAACCTTTGACAACACTTACCTTAAGCTGTGCTGTTACCAGATCTAAGTGTGGACTTATTCCACCTTGCCTTTCCCTTTGTCCTATTCACAGACCTCATCTGAATGACTTACTTGTTTTACAGATAAGAAAACATTTTTCTGGCCATCTGTGATCTTCCTCCTCCTCACCAAAATGAACAATCAAGACCTTCTTTCAGTGTAACTCTGGAAAGTTATGAACAATTTCTAAGTCCTTCTTGCTCCCCCAGCATGCTGTATCTGGAGGTTTCTACATAGATAAATCTAAGCAGGCAGAACCTGCTTGTCACCAGCACAGCTGGGTTAAATTTACCACACTCAAATACTGCTTACCCTGAAGTCATAAAACCTAAGGGAAGCAGAACCTGCAGCATATAATAGGCCCTAGTTCAGATACAAGTATTTCCAACCAGGACACAAAACTATGCAGGACCTAGAAAGTCAGACAACTTGAAAATTCAAAGCTATCTCAGAGATAAAGAATTGCATTGATTTTTTTAGAATATTTTTCTCCTTTTTTAAGATAAAAATAGTGTGTTCCAACTTTGTGCACGTGACCAGTGTAAATTGAATACATAACCTTCAAAACATGCAAAAAGTGGGATTTCCATCTCTACTTAGTGCTCAGTTTATCATGTTCTCACTGAAGTCATGGGAGATACCCATTTCAACAAGGCAGAGGTAACAGCAGTTAGGATAAGAGTTATAGAATGGTAGCTTGATTGCTTGGAGAGCAATTCCCTTAATTGCTTGATACAGATTCACTATCTGCCATGTCTATCCCTCCCAGACCTGTCTTACTGCTCTAACTCTGCCCTTATTTTACTTTTCTACCCCCTTGCCAGTCATTTTCCTGTTGCACTTTGCCACAGGAGAGTCCCAAATTCCATTTATAATCCCTAGAGGAACTCAGATACCAGAATAAACAAAGAAAGCAAAACTTGCATAATGATGCCAATACCAATTTTCAATATGTCAATAATGTTGAAACTGGGTTAGGGAGGAGACTTGGTAATGTATTAACTCTACTGGGGGACCATGCATTAGATTTTTATTCATACTTTAGTTTTACATTTATTACTTTAATCACGGTCAATCAGAGAGATTTAATCTTCTTTTAGTTTCAAAGGAGGCATTGCTAATTTTTCATATACATAAATACTACTAACACTTAGTTCCTTAATCACCAAGAAACGTATTTCACATGCCACCAGTGAGCCATCACATAATGGTAGCTGTGGTGAAAGAGATGATAAATTTTGTGTGTTCTGCATACATACTGGTGAACAGTAGAGTTGAGAGTTAGCTAATTTCTTTTCAGATTCATTACATTCAGGTCCAAATAATTTGCAAGGCGCATGGCTTTTGCAAAGAGACAGAACTCTGTAGAGCTGTTATAAAAATAATCTATTGAAGGTTGAGGTAATGTGTGGACCAGCACCTGACATTTCACATTCCTATAGGAAAGAGTAAAAACATGGCATTTCCAGTCATAGATGTTATGATCATTCCCAAATGGTGTCAGGCAATATCTGTGCAGTGATACCAAACAAAAAACTGATCCCTCTTCTTTATGTTGAAAAAACAATAAGGTGCGCACTGAATTAATATCGAATTAATCTCAAATTTCTCCATGTGTTTGTGCATATATTCTTCTTCATGTGCAAGCATATATTGGGAAAAGATTGGCAAGAAGGAATTTCTTCCAATTATGAAGCTTCACACTAAAAAATCACAGCCAGCTCTGTGGACGTGTCAATGAAAAAAGTGGGTATGCTCCAAGGAAATGAAAATTTGAATGGACATTCAATGTGGTCTATTCTGGAAGGACCAAGAGGAGAAAAAGAATTTTAAATTATTTAAGATATTAAAAGTGTTTTTGTCAGGAAAACACACTTGTGTTTCTCAGCCTTGCTCAGGTAGCAAACCTGGTGCCATTTAGACAATTTTTAGACAAGTAATAAATGTATTGAACAACTGAACTTTGTAAGGAGTATAAACTTAGGAGTTTTTCTCACGTTTGGAAACATTTTATGGCTGGAATTAAAAAATGGAAAAACTATTTTTTATGCTGAAACTTTTCATTTAGCAAAAGGAATGCTTGTTTTCATAAATGTTGAAACATCATTTTTAATACTCTCTAACAGAGACCCATCAGCTCTTGGTTTTGAACTCATGTTTCTCTTTTCAAAAATTAATTTGTAGTCTGTGTGGGTGACAAAATGGTGTGGAGGTAAAGACCACCTGACTCACATCCACCAGGAAAAGAACTATGGTATGAAGACACAGCTGGGGAACCATAAGTTGGGATCTGCTACGTAAAGGAGAAAATCATTAATTAAGGCCAAAAAGCTCTACAAAGTCCTTCTTTTTTGTATGGACACACATCCCAAAATCCAGCCTAGATTCCAAAGACTCCTTAATTTTTAAGTAGGTTCAAACGTGTGTTAAAAGTTTTACAAAGAAGACAAATGTCACCTTTAAGGTTTTACAGGCCTTAAGCACACAATCTGTTACACAGAAATGGGCTTTTCTATGCTTGCCAGAAGTAGCTCTCATTCATACAGTATTAAGCATAAAAGTGGCTTCAACAACCTCATACATATTGGTGAGTATGGGTAAAATTCTTTATCTCTAGGAATGCAGAAGTTCACGTCAATTCATCATAACTGGGTTTTAATATCTGACAATTTCAGATATTTTCTCAGCTATTCCATTTCTGAGTCACATATTTTTCACCGAATTATTCTTCATACACCTTTTTACTATGCATAGAAGCAGATAAGGGTAAGAGTGGTCCCAGAGAATGGCACAAAGCATTTACAAGATTAAGTCCCAATCCTGTGGTCTCCTTGTACTCCCAAGAGAGCTCCGTGGCATTTCTCATGTCTGCCAATGTCCTCCAGTATTCCTCGAACTACAGGATCAACACCTTGGTCAAAGGAGAGGGTCACAAGCTTTTAATGGATCTGCACTAAAATTTTTATCATATCTTTTATGTCTGTAATGTAAGCACAGTAAAATAACCCATGGCACTGAATGTTTCACTCAGCTATCCAGGGGTGAATATTACCATTTATTTGGGGACTTGTCAAAGTATTATTTTCATTACACTAATAAATACTGTAAAAGTCAAAATAAAAAATGTTATAAGTTCTGGAACATGTCTTATCTAAATCTATATGATCTGGAAATATTTAGCAGGGGAGTTCAGTAATACAAAACAGAAACAGAAAGGGTCCTGGGTAAAGCCTTAGGGAAATGCCAAACTATTAATTACACATTAAGCGAATGGTTTTTATTTTTATATTGAAACAGCAACTATTCAAAGTCTATGCTACAGTACAACAAAAATTATTCTCTGATATAACTTAGTGGAGAAGTCTGAGTTATTTTGATCCCTAGAGTCAAAGTGCTTTAAGAGATTAAAAAATTGCATTGGGATTTTTCTTAAATCAGGAAATAGGAGAGACAAATTCTGACTCATTAGCACAGAACTTGACAAACACTAATTATAAATCAAAGCTATGCTCTGCAAATATTCTTGCAAGTTGAACAGTATATTTGCAATTTATTTTTCTCACCTAAATTATTTTCCCAAAATGAATTCAGTATTGGTAAGTATCACCAATATTCCTAACAGTTCTGATGAAGTCAAAACTACTTCCCTTGTGTAAAGGAGAATGGTTGTCCAATGAAACCCAACAACTGTTACATGTTGCTGGTTGCACTGCTGGCTGTCCCTCTAAACTAATAATAAATAATTAAGATTATCTAAAAAAGGATCCCCAAATACATCCCTTTTCCAAGGGAACATGCCTTCCCAAGACATGGCCAAAAGCCTTTCACACTCTGCACAAACATGGGAAATTTGCTTTTGTGCGCAAAGCCCCCTTCAATACCCAAGTCACGCCGCATACACTTGTGTGTGTTTACACAAAGGCACAAACTGCATCATCAAAATGCAGACATTTCCAGGATGGAGAAGAGACTCTAGTCAGAGTATGGATGCTCCTTTGCTCTGGGGAAAAGGTTATATTTGGGTCAGAACATGAGGGTAAATCCTCCCCCAGTATGTAAAGCACCACGCGATCTTTAATGTCTAGGCTGAGCAGACATGACCTCAGTTTTCTGAGGTTTCCTTAATTCCTCAACTCCCACCTGTGAGAGGTCACAGAGCAGTTCCAGTGTTACTGAATTTGTGTTTGCTTTGGATTTTTGGGAGGACTGTTTTGCGGTTTAGCATGTTTGGGTGGGTTTTTTTCTTCTTTCATTTGACCAGCCTGTTTTCTCCTCAAGTTTTCCTGGTCCTCAGTACCATGAAGTTAATTTCTGTGAAAGTCTTGGATAGAGGGTCAGGGAGAAGATGTAATCTGTAATCTGAAATTAGACTGAATGCATCATTCCATGAATCTGTGCTCATCTTGGACTTTTTCAGCCTTCATTGGCTGCAAAAGTACACTAAGTAAGCACAGATAATTTGGACAGTAGGAAGAGGAACTGGAGAAGCTAATGTTCAAGTTAACCACAAAAATCAAGTGAAAATAAAGATACAAATCTGTCTTTGAGCAAAAAACCTTCTCCACTAACTACAGTCCTTCAGGTATCCTGGTCTGCATGAAACCCTGAGTGTTGAATTCACCATCCAGCATTGAAGGGAGCTCAGGAACCCCTGAATTAAAGAAGAAAGTGGAAAAGAACTGAGGAGAAATTTATAAAAGAAATCCTCAAAGATTCTTGTTTAGTGGAAACCTTTCTCCTTCTTCCTATGACGGTTCCCATCCAGTAAAGATGTACCTGACATGTATATGACTAAAAATTAATAAATCTTCCTTTTCAAAGGACTGCAATTTTCAGGACAATCTTACAATCCCTTCCCAGTTACATTTTGTAATTCTGAAAATCGCTGTATATGAAAGAATTGGAAAGCATGAAGTCCTGCTTACAGAGAATGCACTGTAATTCATTGACATGGGCTTGGATGCAAGTTACAGTGACCCTAATGCCCTGCAAGTCTTCCATCAGAAATTAACACAGCAGTGATGAACGCTCCCTCTGAATGCACATTCTTATTTGTGTGCATGTGATAGCATTCCTCTTTGTAGTTTCCCAGGAAACCTGAGAGAGGACTTCTGTTACCCAGCCTCTCTTAGTCCTCCCCTCCCACCAGAATATTATCCACTTGACTCACTAGTTAAGGTCGACATAACCTTGAGGAAGTTATCACAGTAAAGCCATGTGCATTTGTCTGTGGCAGGAGGAATAACACAGCACTCTGCAGAAACAGGGGTTTGTTTCAAGGAAACTCACTGACCTGAACCAGGTGAGATCTCATAATGTGCCAGTGCCATTTAAAACCCAGAGCTGATCGGTGTCTACTGACTCAGAGGGCAACCAATGGAAAATGGGGTGAAAGTCACTGTGGAATGGTGGAAATGAGGGACTGTCCAATAGTAGTTCATTGTTCCAGTTTAAAAAGTCAAAATAAGATTGCCAAAAGATGTTTTATCTTTTTGCAATCTGTCTTGCATTTATTTTTCTCTGTCTGCCTCCACCCCCAAGTTCCAGTGGTTACATCCTTTGCTTATTACTCTAGAGTCATAAAGCTGTAAAAATACCTTCTTTTCAACTATTGACCACTCTTAGATCTCCTAGTTCATAGCTCCTTTAATGAAGTCCTCAGCATTTCTCAGTATCCTTATCTGAGTTTAGTAATAAAGCATATCTTAAGGCAACATCCTTTTACAAAATATGAACTAGAGCTGGGCAAGCTTTTCATAGCAAATGTTTTATTTAGTAGACTAAGCCTTTTGTTCTCTTTCTGAATTATTATGGAGAAACTTTGACTTCAATTCATCTGGTAGTTATTCACAACTCTTCAAGTAACAGTTTCATTGAACATATTTCAGCTGTTTAGATGTTCTCAAATGACTCATTTCAGTTCTTTCTTTTGCTGTTTGTTATATGCTATTTACTCTCCAAGGGCTGTACTTGGTTTTACCCCACCTGGTGACAATATTACCTAATTCTCACATTACTGAAATGTTTATAGAGAGAAGCAAAATCAAAGGGATTTCATTATGCCCTCTTTTATACTGTAGTCTGTTCCCAACATGTATTTCATACAAAATTATGTAAAATACATAATAAGTATCTGTGATGAGGCCTATTTTTCATTAACAGCATTTCAATAAAAGTAATTAGATATCCCCATATTAAGAGAAATCATTAAAAGATCTGAGAATTCCATCTAATTGAAATGACACCTTCAGTCAAATATCCAAGGTTCCACCTAAAAGTAACAAGGCAATGGAATATGAGATTTCATTCATTAGTTCTGTATCTCACTGAGCTCCTTCTTTTGTTGAAATTAGCATTTCTAAATACTTTTGTCCAATATTCACCTGACTTTAATGTGATCTAAGAAGCATACATACCTTCAGATGACCCAGTATAAATAGTATGTTTTGGTATGTTTCTGCAAATATAAATCAGAGACAGAATACATGCCACTTAATCTATTTTGATTGTTATACTTCATAAAATAGTGTATCTTGTCCATAACAATTTATCATGCATCTCCTTTTTGGCATTTCAAGAGATTCACAGCAACTGTAAAACTTTTATCTAAGTCTCTATTTGCAGTGCAGCAAATCTAGAGTGTACCAAGTTAGGATTTAGTTCTGCTCTGTATTGTGTGCCTCATGGCTCTGAAAATAGAGTTTCTGCAATGGTTTTCTCCACATGCAGAAATAAACAAAAGCAACACAAATTTGTTAACAAGAAAATAGACTAAAAGAACTACAATGCCCCAAATTCTATCCTGAAGTCAACAATGGAGCTGCAAGCACTTTTTTAAAGGCAGTTCTTATAAGTTCTCACATTTCAACACAATATCTGGCAAACTTTTTCTAGATATCAATACTTTTGTATTGAACATTAATGTACTGTGATTCAGAGAACCATGTAAAAAATTGTTTGAAACCTCTTTAGGTGTAGCAAATATTTGAACCTGTATTCTCTATCACAAGCTTTCACTTACTATATTATGTGATCGTGTGTTTTCCTTTCAGTCTGGTAAAGTTATCACCATGAGAGCAATTTCTTCAGATTTTTGCTTAAAATCGTAGCTTTAACATTTACTGCATTTTTTGCAATTTATCACTCTTTTTACCCTAGTATAGTATGAGCTCTTCAATTTGCTTAAGCAAATATTGGCAGCAAATCAAAGATAATACTGTAAGTCCATGGAACACAATTTTAAACTAACTGTGGAAAGCACGGCAGGAATAGCCATGATGTGAAATATGTTAGGCACGCTCATTTTCCTATGTGGTATATTCTTCCCTGACTATATGCATACAAAGGAGAAAACATAACCTATGAAATGTTCTATTTACTAGTTCCTGCAATGTCTTCAGAAATACTCTATTAATTTTTCCAAGGGTCATTACAGTACTGCTTAGACAGAGCTTGCAACATGACTAATGACATTTATAATGTTAGTATCATGTTTCCTCAGTATTTTCATTAGTGACATTTTTCTCTTAGATCTACATTTTCTAGAGCTGTACAACAACTTTTTATTAAACTCTCTTGTTACCAGGAACTCCAGCAGGGCACCAGAAATTGGTACTATAAAAGACAATTGGGATACTGCCTGTGAACTTGCCTGGACCTGCATGAATCCACCAAAGAATATTTCCACCAAAGGGTGCCTTGCAACATGCTAGGCACAAGCTGTGTTTAATTCAGCAGCAGTGTGATCAGGACCTTGTTAAGCTTCCTGTGGAGTTACACTGGATTTATACCAGTATGACTGTGATTAAGATTTAACTGTGACATCTAGCTATAAAAATTTCTCTCCTTCCAATTTCCAGTGGCTGTAGAGCTCAATCTTCTCAAACACTTATCTTCTTTTCCATTTAAATTTCATGCAGGTACCCCAGAGCATATGAACACATTTAACATTCAAGACTCCAGTGCTGTCTTAAAGGAATTGCCATAAATAATAGAAAACCCATGACCTAAAAAAACCCAAAATAAAACAAACACCAAAAAAACCCCAAACAAAACACCAAACTGTAATAATCCAGGATACATTTTTTTCATCAGCATTATACAGCCTTGCTGCAGGTGCAGTTTTGCAGATACTGTAAATTTTTTTTCCATCTGGAAACCAGTCACAATTCATAATGATTATAAAATAAATTATTTTATAAAACTCCATTTTACATTCATAGGAAAACTTTGCTTTTGTAGCTCAGCTTCCATTGTCTAGTCTTGGTTTTCCCACGATGGACATACCCCAGACATTTGTAAAAATAAATAATAGACGCAAACTTAAAAGTATATTAACAACCTCTCTTCATAATCATACAGAGCTTCATGCTTGGGTGGTAGGCATAGACATCTGCTCACACATTGGTATCCACCAAAAAGCAAATCATCTCAGGTTTCCTATTAGAGGAAACTCCCCTCCCATCCCCCTCCTTGATTTTGGATAAATGTAGCCTGTGGTGAAGTCAGCAAGCACCAGTCAAGCCCAGGCTCCTCCTCCACTACTTTGAGAGTGTGTTCTCCCTCATCAAGGTATCTGTTGGCCTCCACCACCCTTGTTCCTTCCCTGTTCCTCCCTCTTCTCTGCCCCTCATCCTTTTGCCAAAGCACCAAACAGAAGACTACTGCCCATCATGTGACCCACACAGAAGAGCTGCAGCAAAAAATACTTGATTAAAGTAATGATCTAATGCCATTTCTTACCTTGGTCATGGGCTACACCACATTTTATTTATCCAATTGCCAATTCCAGTCAAGATCTACCATACACTGTGCCAGAGACAACTGGAAAGGCCTCAGAGAAGCCTTGAATGAAGAAGATGGATGTCATTATAGGACACATAATGAACACACGCACACGAAAGCTGTCAGGGCAGGAAAGGAAAAAGGAAGTTTATTTGTTACTTCACTTTATATAGATTTTGGACAATGACCAGGGATTGGAGGATGAAGGCTGCCACCTCTCCAACCACATTGGTCAAACTAGAAGTCTATCAAATTTCTCCTCCCCAAGAGAGGAATGTGAACAATAAGAGAGTGTTAGATAAACATTATTTTGTTTACATGAAAATGCATGAGAAACTCCATTACAAAAATGTAAGTTATCAGAAGGCTAAAAAGAACAGGGCAACAGATGGATGTCTGTTTCAGGGTGGACTTAGGCAGTGCCCATCATATAAGTACTTGGTTATGCCTTGCATGGAACTAATATTTAGAACTTGGATTACCTACAAATAAAAATACTATGCCACTGGATCTCCTCCCAAGTATATTCCCCAGATAAATGCTAGAAAGAGATTAATTAATCCCAACCCATTGAGATAGACATGAACAGCTGCATAGCTGGACTCCAACCTCGAGCAACCAAGGTTCACAACACCAGGCAACTGTGTGGTTCTGATAGTGGAAGAAGAAAGAACTTTTGTGTGGCCAAAAGCCACACTACCTGAATTATTAGTGGTGAAATAGAAATAAGCCCCTCCCCACACGTGCTAGGCTTCCCACATGTGCAGTCAGAAATGCCAGGAACAGGGCCCAATACCACAGAACCAAGAGGATATATATCTAGAGCTAGCTAACATGAAACATGGGCAGCCACAGGGTATTAGCAGCCTTCTTCCACCCCACAGCTGAAGCTCCTTTCCTTGTGCTGCAGAACACACTTCTGCTTGAGGTCAAGAGCTCCAGAGTAACTCCTGAAGTCCTTTCCAAAATGAGCTACAAATCATTACAGTGCTTGAAAAGCTGTAGGACAGCAATTCTACCATCAGTGTCTTATGCAGAAGCCTACTGCATAGAGCACTTGAGCAGTTCACTTCTCCACCTGAAAGGTTCAAGCTCCCTGCCATAACCACAGGACACCACTCCAGGCTCTAGGTGAATATCACGTAAGCACGGCTGAGTATCCTGCTGAGAGACTCACCTGGAAAAAGTGGAACTCATGTTCCAGTCTCTGCTCTAAGGCCTACAGAGATGTTTTCCTGTCCATTAATTCTTCAATGCGAAAAAGAAAAAAAAAAAGTCACTCTTAACACTCTGGAAACACACTGGAGAAGTCCCTAAGAGCACATCAAAGGCAATTTCACTAATGTAAAAACTAAAAAGCATTAAACGGTAAATGGTAGCCACTGCGTGTTGGGTTTTTTTCTGCACCACAAGAGGAACTGAGAATTCTTGTGACGTTCTTCAAAAAAGAGAAAAGTCCTTTTCCCAAAATGGGTGGTAAAAATAGTTCTGGATTTTTTTTTTTTAATTTTTTGATTTTTTTTTTTTAATTTTTTTTTTTTTTTTTTAGCAGGGGGATGAACTGAGCATGGATTTTTCACACCTTCAATAAGAGCACTAATTTCTAGGTTTTGAGAATGGGAGATCATAAAAGAAGAGACAATCACAACCTGTGAAAGAAACAATGCTCTGATGCATCCTTTGGAGGTTTTAGGGATCTTGTCCTGAGTGCTGAGACTGTCCTGTTCCTCTAAGAACATGTAGATCTTTCACGTTTGGAGACATAAATCTAACTGAAGTGTGAGCCTCAGCTGCAGACATCCTGATTCGTTTATGGTACTAAAACATGCTGACATTTAGCTGACTGAGGGTGATGAGCTATGTAATGCTCACAGTAAGATAATTCACGTCAGTGCTCACAGGCAGCCATTGTGTAAAGACTGGGTGGGTGACTTTACTCAACAACAGGAAAATACCTACTACCTCATCCTAGCTACCATCAAGTGTTTGGGAGGCCTGTCTAGTTGCCATGTTTCATACAATTGTCCTTGCAATTGCTACTACAGAGACATGTATTACGTTTGCAATTCCCCTTATTCAGAAGAGAGATTAGTTCCAAAGGGGTTATTACTATTTATTTCTCTACTTACTGCTTTTCTGGGTTATGATTTAGATGAAATTTCAGGAAATTTGTGGGGGTTTTTTGTCCTGCAGACTTTTCCAGACTACTTGCAAAGCCACAGATGTCAAGAAGGAAAAAGAAAGGCCATAAAAATAGACACTCTAGAGAAAATAGAACTATCATCAATAAACAACTGAACAAGAGAAAAATATTAATTCATTTGGAACCTGAGTATTTATGAAAAGAGTTTCAAAAGAACAGCTTTTTCTCCCCAGACACAAGCAATTTTCAAACTGTAAAACAGGCTTGGAGTTGACATTCACTTTTGATATCATTAGACACAGAGAGCAAGAAGCAGGGAGGTAAAAGCAGAACTGACACCGATCAGGAACACTTAGAACTTGCTATCTAGAGAAACATCTGCTGTACTTCCATCACAGATTAATGAAACACCTCACTAATGTGCATTTGTGGAGAGCACCAAGGTCTGTAGGCAGCACACATTATATAGCGTGCACTACTCCTGTGCATTGCTTTTGAGCATCACCACCAGAAACTTTTTAAGACTCTGCAGCCATGGAATTAGCTGTGGTATTGCCAGCCAGCTGTGTATCCTCCATGGACTTTGGAACAAGCTATAAAAGTAAAAAGAAAAACATACTTTGCCAGCTCTTCACAAAACAGAGCCAGCACTTTAAAACCAAGTGGGTCCTTTTCCGCCTGGCAAATCTTGAGGTCAGCCTCACAGGTCACCACTTGGGATTACGTCAGGGACCAACTGGTTGGGTTCAGGCAGGCTCAGGTTGGTCTGGCAGGCTGCATGAAGTGAACAAAAGCCAGACCAAGACAAGAAGTTGAGGGAGTGGGATAGGAGGAAATTAAGAAGACTGTTCCAAAAGCTTTTAAATTATGATGCCCATGTTGTTGCAATACTATTGGAAAACTAAATTAATTGCTCTTTTCCTTAGCCTCCTCCTGCTATGGCTGTATTTCTTTCAGCTAAAGGCCTGAGCCACTAAAGATGCATCCAATTTCCATGCTGTCCAAACACTTGTAGTCACAGATTTACAGTAAAATGAGCTATCATGAAAAACAAGGCTGTTCATTAGGTGACTCTTGGCCTTCAAAATTTCCAAGACAATAGAAGTAGTGGGAGGTAAATCTACCCTAGAGAGGGCTCATTTCCAAAAAATTCTGATCACGTATTTTCTTAAAAGCAGTGGACTTTAAAGAATTTCTGTTCAGCAACTCAAAAGCTGAGGTACCTTGACTTTACAGTCAGTATATACTCACTACTGGGAAAAAAAAAGTTAACTCTAAGATTTTCATTTACAGTTGCATTACTGGAAGGCCAAAGGTTTTCTAGGCACTGTAAAATCACATAATAAAAGCAGAGGCCATTTTCTGTAGAAAGCCAGAGGTTCTGTAACTTCACAATCAATCTGTAACATAAATTGCAAGGATGCAGCTAGATGGAAAGAAATTGTATTTAGCACATAGCAGTAAAAATCATCTAAATTTTGCTCATTAGAGCTTCACTTGACACAGTTTATCAGAATCTCATTGGTAGCATAGGAATCACTACTTTAAGATTTATCGCCTTTTCTTGAGTTACTCTGTAGCCATTAAACAGCCCATGAGTGCAATCACTGCTATGTATATTAGCAAGTTCCATGTATAGCGTAAAGAACTATCTTAAATTGAAATGGTAAAGCATGAGAAGTTCCTTTTGTTTGCCCTTCTCCTCTTAAATGCATCTTTTTAAAGAGTGAGGGTTGTTTTCTGTTTCTTCTTACTCTTTTGAGTTTTGTTTCTTAGTTTACTCATGTAATTCATTGCAGACAACAGGACAGTAACCTCTGTAGAAATTGCTAGTGGCCCACAGAGCTAGCATAAAATAAAAAGTTACAAGTCTACATAACCTTAATTTTATGGTTATAAGCTATATTTACTGCTATATCATAAGTTTGAAAAGACTGCTAAGTGTTCAGTGTGGGAATGTAGAGAATTTCTCTTAAGTTAGTTTTATGGAGAAATGTGTTGTTAAACTGTAGGAAAGGTTACAGTCCTTTCAAGTTCTCCAGAGCTGAATGCCTATTAGACATTTTTAGGGTATGTATAAAATACCCCAACCACTCCCTCAATATCACACATTGAAATTCAGATTAAGGACCTTTGCTCTGTTCAAGTCCCTTTGGCTTTAACACTGTAAACTAGCCTGAGCAAGAAAGTTATCAAGAATCAAGGTGGTAAAATTTGCTCTTTAACTCTTGCCCACCTGGACTTATTTGACTTGGAAGCGTTCTCACCGTAGCACATAGACAAGGTGCAGCTCAGTGACTGTACAGCAAAGCTGAGACTATCAACATGAGAGATGGGAGTGCTCTTAGTACTGCTATCCTGATTTTATCTACTGAGTCTGGGCAGGCTGCAATCACCTGGGTACTCAGTTTCTCCACCTGTAAAAGTACAATGACTACTTGCAAACACACTGAATCCTCTTGTGACCTGCCAAAGAACAAGTGCTAAACAAGAGAATGTACTGTTACTCCACACATTTCTCAGCCTCTCCTGCCCTCAATCCCTCACTCTCCTCTGCCAAGGTATGTGCCCACTCAGTTTTTTGGGTGACCACACAGTAAGCTGGATTGAACACTGCCTGTAGACAAAGATTTAACAGAATGCCTGTGTTATGGAGTCAACCTGCTCTTGTACATGTACACTGCCTCTGGAAGGTGAATGCACAACTGTTATGTGACAGAACAAGCCAGAATGTGGAGACAGGGTCAGAAGACCTGTCTGCATGAGAGGTACTGCCCTGTCTGGCCCTGAATGTGCTCCTGATGTGTCATGTGTGGGGGGACACAGGGCTCAGGAAAGATGGCAGGGAAGAGAGAAGCCTGCACTAATGGCTATGCACTGCTCAGGGTACCCTGTAGCTTCTTGGTTTGATACACAGCATGTCCCAATCATTTGAAAAATCTAATTTCTTATCTCCATTATTTTAAATTATGCCTGTTATCCGCATCTACTGCAAATGCTGAAGTTTCTCTCTTCTCCTTATTGCTCACATCATTATCATCTTAATTCTGAATTTATTTTTTATAAGAAACAGTTTATTATTTTTTACAGAATGTCAAGAGGATCTGAACCTGAAACAAGTCTTTGCAATTCAGCCTACAGTGTCAGCTAAAACATGAAAATAAATTGTGTGATAGAGAAACAGAGGAACAAATGCTTTCTGGCATTTGCTTTCTCTTTTAGGCATTAGGGGTTTTTTAGAGTGCAAGGAAAAACTCCTTTTGTCTTCCAGCTACAGTTTGTTAGCAGCATCTATTGGTTTTATACAATCTATGATCTACTCTTCCAGTGAAAATAAATTTTAGACCTTCCAAATAACCCCTTGAAGTTCAGTTTATCTTCTGCCAGATTTCTGAAAAACAGTAATGTCATTCTGCAATGCCCTCTGCTGGGAGATGCAGTCTGGAGCTACCACTTTACATCCTCCAGCAAGGAACAAATATTTGCAATGAGATGGACTGGATTTTCACCTTCTTTATGAAATCCTGACCCTGCTGAAATCAGTGAGGTCCTAGCCTTTAGTTTTCACTTTGCCCTCAAACATTCTTCCTTTTGAAAATTGCACTGGAAAAAAAAAAAAAAAACCACCCTGTTTATTTCAAGTCCAAATGAAAACCTCATTACTCAACTACAGACATGAAGATCTCTTTTTAGCATTTGAGCTTTTAGAGGGAGGTTTTATGAAGCAGCTTTCATCTGAAACAGATCTTGGTTTTTTTGCCATCCTTTTAAGTCTTTTAACTGTAAAAGCCTGTACAAAATCACACATGCAAATGACATTCATCTTACACAGGTATGATTCTGCCTAACATATATTTTCACTGACCAGGATTCTTGTACGGAGAAAAGGCAGCTATGCAGTGAAACAAAGTGCACCACTCTGCAGTGAAACCAAGGAGTATATCTGGAACCTGATGTGTGACAACACCAGCCCTGTCAGCTGCCACATCTGTCTCCCTCGGAGATGCAGTACTCTGGGGCCTCAGGAAGAAAAATCTGAATCAGCTCCACTGAGGAGCAGGATATTAGTGCGCAGTTCACACAGACAGCACCTTCACCCCACATGCACACTCACACCATGTCCCTGTGGCTCATGGGACAGTTTTTCCTAGATCACAACTCTGGAGAATCATCCCTGAAAAATACTTTCCAGCCTTGGCAAGGGTGACAGAGCACTATCTCTGCTTTGGTTTCGGCTCCCTCAGCTAGGCTTGTTTTACATGGTGTTTGTCTCTCACCACAGCTGTGCAATGGGCAGCAAGCAGAAAGGATTTTTCCACAGTAGTCCCCAGTCCTCTGTGCTTGATACTTTCTCCTTCCTATTCACATTCTCACAGCCTAGGTCCTTCCTGCAGACCAATTATCTTATGTTTATTACTACTTATTATTTCTATCTGTTTAATGAAAACAGTTTTACCTTGTGATATGTTCTCTGCACCGACCTGCTTTATCACCATGCGCCACTTTACAGGGACTGACACCCTTGGTGCCAGAGAATGCAGATGCAGTAAAGCTGCACAGTGCCTAGCAACACCATTTTTATTCAAAGTTACACATAGTTATCATTGATTTGGAAGTGTGACCTCTTTGTTACACAGCCTTACAAGCTGACCAGGGTTTTTTTCCAGAAATGGCTTTCTAATGCTTGTTATGCCCTCACAGAAATTGAAATGTTGTGGTTATAAGAAGCTTTGAGGATCATGCCATGTTCATTAAAAGGCCTCCAGACAACTATTTTCTTGTTTTGTATACTGTCCTGAAAAATCTTCTGCTTCTCTTGGTAAGCATCACATCAGATTCATTTGAAAACGAGCATATATGTTTACAAACATCCAAAAGTAAGTTTACCCCTCACAGCAAGGGCTAAGATTGCCATTCTGGACACTTCCCTGTTCTTCTCAGGAACAGTTTCCTTTACAAGATAACTGTGTAGCCCAGGCAACAGGTGGTGGCTGCTCATATACTCTAGCCTTGAAATTATTAATTGAGAGGAAGACTGTAAGTAACTGGAAGTTGTTCCAGCCCTCATGCCTCTCAGGGGTAAAGCAGCTGTACCAGCAAACTGAACTGTAAGTCCACCCTCTGAGCTGGCACCTTTGATGGAAGATTTGACAGTGAAGTCCAAGACTGGGATGGCCTCCAGCTTAAACTGTACTTTGATCCAAGGCTGTCTCTCAATATCACCAGTGTTACATGAGGAATCTTGCACACACTGTTAGTTTTGCTGCCAAGAGGTCTTTCAAGAAATTGTCTCCCAATCTGTTATCTTTAGTAGAAAAATTGCATTCACAGGAATGCTTGCTAGTAGTTAAAATTATGGCCAAAAATCTAGATTTAGTCCTGAATTTCCTCATGTTGATGCACTGTACTACAAATAAGAAATAAGTGGCGTCACTCAAAATGATGTTATACTGGATTGTGACAAGGAACAGGATTAGAGCAATATCCTGTAACTGGGGGCAAGGAGTTGTACAGTCCTACATATGCTGGAGGTGGCAGAACACCTTGGGGAGAGGCAGTCAAGGCATTACCTCCATCCCAACATCTGGGGCAAGAGATGGCAAGGCAGAAAGGCTTGCAACATGCTATCACCTGTCTTGGGTTGCAATGCAAGATGTAACCAAAAGTGTGTGTTCTATTGCCATCTGTTGAAACTGGTTGGGGAGGTGTTTTCTTTATCTCTTGTGTAACCTATTCCTCATAACTCCGGGGGGGGAGGGGGCAGGTGCCTTCTGTTAAT
>VZUI01084601.1:0-43486 GCA_013401135.1 Cettia cetti | reverse complement strand
AACCCATTCCTCATAACTCCAGGGGGGGAGGGGGCAGGTGCCTTCTGTTAATGGGCCAGCTGTTAAAACCAGGTGGGGCAGTGTTCTTTATCTCCTTCAAGACTCATCCTCCCTCCAGGGATCTGCTGTTAATGGGCCATTAAGGCTCATCATTTGACAAAATTACATCATCCCATTGTGAGATGCTCCACCCAGTGGGAGGAGCCAAACATTCCTACCTGGATAAAAGCTGAGATTCAGAACACCAGGTTAGCCTGTTTCCCCCGGATTCCCAGAGGAGACTGGACACATCTCACCACCACTAGACCTTTAGAGGAAAGCTACACCCTTCTCCAAAATCATCTCTGCTCCAATAGAACTACATCTGTCACTCCAGGAGGGCTTAATTGGACTGCTACCAACACCCTAACCAACAGGGTGTGCAGTCATATTCTGACTCTGTCACTGTTTTGGGGTTTTTTTCTTTTTTTATTTGTTTGCTTTTTTTTTTGTACTACTGCATTTTTTCCTTTAGTACTCCTACTGAAGAACTGCTATTCCTATATCTTTCCCTGAAAACCCTGAATTTCAAAATTATAGTAGTTCAGAGGGAGGGGGTCTCCATTCCAAGGGAGGCTCTGGCTTTCCCCTGGTAGACACCTGTCTTTCCAAAGTGAGACATCACCAGATCAAAACCAAGAATGCCTCCCTGCAATCATTTCCCTCTTGTTTGGCAATGGATAGCATTTGGAAACAACTTTGGAATTACCTGGCTCTGCTGAGTCTTATCATTACTGAGCTCTGGAGAGTTCATTGTTCAGAGAAAAGGGCTGATAGGAGTTTTGGTCAACCTCAGTTTAGGCTTACTTTGGTTCCCAGAGAAAACAGAAGAGGGAAATCAACATCCTGCCCTAGAAATTTGTGGGGTTTTTTTGTCTTCATCACTGTTGTGGCAAAATCCAGTTTTATCAGCACCACTGAGAAAGCTTTCAGTAGCTTGAGGATTAGAGAACATTATGGCTTACACCCAGGACAGCCTTCCAGTTTTCTGTCCTCTCTTCCTAAGGATATATTGAGAGAGAGTATATTTAAAAAAAAAAAAAAAACATTATCAAAGTGGTCATTCTGTACTTTTCCAGCCCTCAGCAATAAGTAACCTTTCCATTTGCACCCAGTCAGTAGGAGATATGATTTGAACATGACACTTCACTGATTTCCTAAGAGAGGACAAAATTCAGTGCATGACCTCA
Source organism: Cettia cetti (assembly GCA_013401135.1). Classification (NCBI taxonomy): domain Eukaryota; kingdom Metazoa; phylum Chordata; class Aves; order Passeriformes; family Sylviidae; genus Cettia; species Cettia cetti. The sequence goes on along the minus strand of VZUI01084601.1, from coordinate 42,257 downwards.
ACTCCATTCTCCTGGCCACAGCTTAGCTGAAGGCCCAGTATGTCAGATTCACCTCAGTGTGATTCCAGTCTGGAATCAATTTGACCCAGTAAGTCTCTTTGATTGCATCAGGCCTTTCAGAAGTTTTGAACAACAAGGATCTAAACAGCAGGCAGCAATCTGCACAAAGCCAATCTTTTCAGTTCAACAATTTTTAGAGGTCTGTGCCTTTTTTCTTTTTGGTTTCAAATGCTTTCCAACTGAGCAAATGCTCCAACAAGTTCATGGGAGAAGGCCTCGAGGCACCCCTGACTTTGGCACCATTATCCCATAGACACTCCATACATTTTTGGCACCTTGCAACAGACACTCTGACAGCCACAGGATTGATGGAAAGGGAAAGAAGCTGTTTTGCAGTCAAAAGAGAATGTACTCAGATTTCTAAGGCCATTTGAAAGAATGCCAGAATGATACTGGATTTCGGCATTCTTAAGCTCCTTTAAGATGATGCAGCAAGTGGTCTTTTCCACATGTGATGATGTATTTCAGGACAAGAGTTTCTTCAAGATTTTCCAAGCCTGTGGGCTCCTGATCCTTTTTCAAATTACAGAGATGATAGCATACTGGGGAGAATTGTGATTAGTTTAAACTCTCCACAGCTGCAAGAGATGAATGTAAAAATTCCACCCAAAAATCCACTTCTTCTGGATTGAATTTACCTACATGACACAGAGTCCTGGCCAAGGGACCACTTAAAAGAGCTGGAGCAGCATCAACACTATTTAGTTTCTTCCATCACATCAACCCAGGAAAGGCTCACAACTCTTTTACCCAACACATCTCCCCCAGCAGCACTGCCAGGGATCGGGCAGGGGTATTAACAGTGACCTGAGATATGTGGGGAGGAAAATGGAACAATGAAATAAAAGCTTAAGTGCAATGGAATTCAGACAGGGCTTGCAACTCATTAATTGAAATACCCAGAGAATTGTAAAATACCTTGTTACTGAGAAGCTTTGCTTTGAGCTCTTAAGGATAGCAGACCCCACTTCATCACAGGCTGATAAATTTTGAGCCATCTTGGCAACGGGAAGGTACAAGCACTGTGCTTTCCATCTCAGCTGCCCTAAGGAGATGGCAACGCTCGGCTTAACAGTACCTCTCTCTCTAAATTTCTTCATTATATTTCAAAAAAAATACAATTATATGCAACATTCACTGACACTATGGGTGGTGTGCCAGCCTCAGGATACAAGTGTCTCTGATGAGAGATGTAGCTGGCATTGGAAGACTAGTGACTGACACCTCCTACATTTGTCTGGATTTATTAACAGGGTGACAGGCAACTTTATAGGACTTTCCTCAAAAATGCCTGCCCCAACCTCCCGGGCACTATAGGGGATGCCAGCTGGGGAGTGCTCCTGATTTTAAGGGGACTGAGGCCACTCTCTCCACAACTGTTCCTAAGCTATGCCAAAAACAAAACAAAAAATAAATTTAAAAAAAAAATTAAACTTTTTTTTAAAACCAAACAAGCTTCTCCTGCGGGACTTAGCGAAGCCTAACCGTTTGGTTTTGCTCTAAACAGATCAATATCCAGCCCAATCAACTGTATGACAGACGCATTAAGTCTAATCCCTATTTTAAACCTTTCACTACGCCCCGTGAGATGAACAAGTACCAAACAATGCTTCCTCTTGCAAAACCAGTCATGAGAAGGCGAGAAGGCCATTTACAGCATGCGTAGTCGTGGCCGAGTGGTTAAGGCGATGGACTAGAAATCCATTGGGGTCTCCCCGCGCAGGTTCGAATCCTGCCGACTACGGCTGCAGTTCTGTGGCTTTCCGTTTCCATTTTTTCTCCTCCTCCGCGCTGTTCCCTGCCGAATCCCGGGAGCGGCACGGCGAGGGCGCGACCGCGGCCCGAGCCCCGCAGGAGCCCCGCAGGAGCCCCTCAGGAGCCCCACAGCCTCCCCCGCCCGGGCGGGCAGACCCCGCCCCTGCCGGCGCCGCGGGGCCGCCTTGCCAACCGCGGGGCGGCAAGATGGCGGACGAGCTGGAGCGGCTGCTGGACGAGATGGAGAGGCGGCTGTTCCACCGGCACGGCGGCGAGGAGCAGGAGCCCGCGGCGGCCAAGGAGGGCAGGTTAGCGGTCCCGCCGCGGTCCCGCCGCCCTCACAACCCTCCCCGCCGAGCGAGGGGTCCGTCCCCGCCTGCCCCGTGCGGCCAGACTTCTCAGGACCTAAAATACGCGGGTTCAGGAGTTGGGCCGACAGTCTGCGAGTGTCACCTGAAGCCCGTGGTTTTTAAAGATCCAAATCGTGTGCCAGCGAGTTTACTTATTTACTTATTTCAGATAGTCTTTGTCTCCTACGTGTACTGCAACCTTGGATTAAATATGGCGTTAAAAGCTGCATTAATCTGCCTCTGAATTAGGGTTGGGGATTACTTGGCTCTATAGCTGACCTCATGATAGCTCTCTGTATCTAACTGGTCTCAAATATCTATAAATCTCGCGATTTAGAGCAGGAAGAACTTTAGCAATAGCATTATCAAAGTTTTTTTTTTTCTCTTGACACTTAAAGTCATTTCACTGAAATCACAGAATATTCTGAGTTGGACTGGACCCACAAGGATAATCGAAGTCCAACTCCTTGCCCTGCCCAGGACACCCCAGGAGTCAGACCATGAGCTTGAAAGCGTTGTCCAAATGCCTATCGACCTCTCTCAGGCTGGTGCTGTGATCGCTTCCCTGGGGAGCTGTTCCAGTGCCCTCTGGGGGAAGAACCTTTTCCTGATATCCGATCTAAACCTCCTCTGACTCAGCTTCATGCTCTTCCCTTGGCTGTTTTTTCTGTTCATACTACATTAACCTTATCCACTACAGTAAGCACTTAACTGATGCACTACTGTCACAAGAGAGGCAGACACCACAGTCGAGTCAAGGCGGGAAAAGAGAGAGTTTAATTTTTACTTTCAGTTTATATAGATTTTCAGAAATGTGCCTACATTGGAAGACTGAGGTTCAACCTCTTCAATTCTACTGGTTTAAGAAAGTGTCCATAAATTGTCCCTCTTGAAGAGAAGAATGTAAACAATATAGACAGTTACAGAAACATTGCTTTGTTTACTTGAAAATCCGTGAAAAACTCTGACTCCAAACCAGAAGGCTAAAAAACAAAGCAACACTTAACTTACATGCTACACTTTGAGGTATCTACCTCAAATTCCACAATTTTCAAAATGGTGATTTTGCAAGTTTGTCCTGACAGGATCATTGCTGACAATACTGCCAAGCATTCAGTGTCTGACATCCCAGCCTGCTCTCAGGCTTCCACCCCAGACATCAGTTTTCCATCCTGGCCCTGACAGGCATCTTTGCCTGCCCTTGGGTTTCCATCCTGATTATCAAATTTACATCCCAGGCCTTACAGGCATCTCAGAGTCCCTTTGGAAGGTCTGTGGACCAGACAGGCTTGGCCAGATGTCTTTACAGGTGGGCTGCTGAGCGCTTACCCAACACACATTACAGAATCTCAGGAAAGGATCTTGAATCCAATGACTAATGCAAGACCAGCAAGACCACTACCTTTGACCACATTACTGGACTTCCACGTTGTTTGCATAATAGTTAGAAGAGTGGTTAATTTTAGTCAATCTAATTACAGTCTTGAAAATTTACACAGTTTTCTTCTTTCTCAGGAGTAGATCTGTTCTAGATTTGTTCTAGATTTGTTTTGAGTTGGTTAATGCAGCAGTTCTATGGGCCTCTCTTTGACAAAGAGCTAGCAAACAGCAGACTTGAATGTTATTTGAGCAAAAGCAAAGTGCAAGCGATCTTTTTAAATGCATCCAGTTTGGCAGGAATTCTCTTCAGGACCCCTGCAGTTGTGTAGCTTAAATAGAGACCTTCCTCTGACCTTATCATATTCATGCTGCTGAAGCTAAATGTAAAAAATCAGAGCTGTCCAATTAATTGCCCAGTAAGAGTAGCAGGGGTTATACTGTCATAGTTTTATTCATGGTTGGGAGTGGATGAAAATAAAAGAAGCAAACAAAAGTAAAACCTGTGATGGGACAACTCAACAGTGACTGAAAGGTGTTATCCTGCAGTTTACATCTGTTCAGTCATGATGTGATTGGCATACCTGAGATACTACAAAAATATTAGGGGGAAGATGCTGTAGCTGTTTCTATTTTTTAACTCACAGTTCTTACAATTGCTGTAGTCTTGCTACAAAAATGAAGGCTAAATTATTTATTTTTCAGATCAGCTAAAGTGTTAGTGAGTGCTGGCAGCAGCGAAGAAGACCTAGACGACATTATTGATGAAATCTGTAATGACAGCAGCTTTACCAAAACACCGGTGAGTAGGGGTTTGGAGAAATTCAGAACAAGTCAGGTTCAACAATGGAAGTAAAAGCACCATAAGCTAAAATTTTTAAAGTAAAACACAAATGAAAACAAGCTCTAGAACAAACTTGGAAAATAAAGCAGAGGGGAAAATGCAGTAATCCTGTAGTAGGAACAGGAGAGATATAAAGAGGTGTTCTTACCTAGGCAATAACAGGCAATTAAAGGAAATGCTAGTTCAAAATAGAGCATAGTGTCCATGCTCAGAATCACAGAATGGTTGCAGTTGGAAGAGGGGCCTCTGGAGATCATCTGGTCCAGCCACCTGCTTAAACAGGACTTCCTAGAGCCAGTTGCCCAGGCCTGTGTCCAAATGGCTTTCATTTATCCCTTAGGATAGACTGCAGCCACTCTAGTCTGTTCCAGTGTTTGACCACCCTCACAAGTCATAAAGATTTTTCATACGTTTGAGTGGAAATTCTTGTACTTCAGTTTGCACCCATTGCCTCTCCTGTCAGTGATCCCCTCTGAGAAGAGTCTGGCTATATCTTCTTTGGTTTTGCCTGACATACCTTCATAAAGTTCTCCTGACCCTTTTTTTCTCCAGGCTAAACAATTCCAACTCTCTTAGTTTATACCTGGATGTCAGATGGTTTGAATCCTTAATGACCCTCATGGTCCTTGGCCCACTCCATTATGTCCATGCCTCTTTTGTACTGGACATAGTGCTCCAGACATATCTGTGAGGTTGTATCTGGAGTAATGTGACCTGTTCTGGTCTCTCAAATACAAGAGAGAGATGGAGATACTGGAGAACCTCCATCAAAGGCCCATGGAGATGGTTAGGAGACTGAAATGCCTGTCATATGAGGAGCAGCTGAGAAAACTGCAACTGTTCAGTCTGGAAAAGAGAAGGCTCCAGGGGGATCTTAACAATGACTGTAAATAGCTATGGGTATAGTAAAGAGGGGGACAGACTCTCCTTTGTAATGCCCAGTGACAGGACAGGAGGCAATGGATATACACTGAAACACAAAATACCATCTGTACACTGTGAGGGTGGTCAGACACAGGGACAATCTTCACAGAGAGGTTGTGGAGTCTCTGTCTGTGGAGATTCTCAAAAAGGAGTCCTTGGCAAGCTGTGAAACTGGTTGTGTTTTGAGCAGGGGAAGGTCCCTTCCAGCTGAAATGATTCTTTGGTTGTCTCATGAGTGCTGAGTAGAGAGGAGGGATCACCTCCCTGGACATGCTGGCTACATCTCTCCTAAGGTATCCCAAGATACTGTTGGCCCTCTGTGCTGCAAGGGCACGTTGCTGGCTCATGGTCAATTTGTTACCCACTGAATTTCCCACAGCCTTCTCTGCAAAGCTGCTTTCTGGCTGGTCAGCCCACGCGGTGTTCTGTGCATAAGGATTATTCCTCCCCTGGGGCAGGAGTTTGCATTTCACCTTAGCTGAACTTGAAGAGATTCTTCTCACCCCATTTCTGGAAGTCATTTGAGGTCCTCTTAATGGCAGCTCAGTCATCTGATACACCAACCACTGCTCCCTGTTTTGTATCCTCTGCGAATGTCTCCTCCATCTCCTCCAGCAGGAGATGGAGATGAAGCTGCAAATTTATATTCTCAAGACAGTTACAATGATAGAAGGCATTGAAATAGATATTCATTTGGGTATCAGCAGGAGAAAATGGTATTAATTATACTTCTTAACCTCCTGCACAGTCCTGTATTTTCATGAGTGATATTAGCTAAATCTGAAACAACAAAAATGCTTCTATACATCTGAGGGAGAGAGAATTATGCCAGTAAATTTGTATAATTTTATCATTTTATATCCCTAGAACTTCCCATTTAGGATCTAGAGTTCTCATATTTTATAATTCAAATAAACTCCTCTGTGTGCAGCAAATAAGAAACCTTTCAAAGATCTTTTGAATAATCTAAGTTCTTGATGGGTTTTATTGAAACAAAAGCTAAAAACATGCAGGGAGAGGGTTCCAAATTATAACTGTTTTTAAAAACAAAATTTTTAAAAGAAGGGCATGAAATACTAAGTCTTGATTGTAAAGTCTCAGTGATCATGTGGTGTGGAATTCCTTCAGCCAGAGCTGGAAATTCAGTGTGGGGGGAGAAGCCTTGTTCCTCACTTACTTCAGAGCCTCAAAACTTGAACAAGAAAATTCCCAAAGTCGTAGTCCCCTTCCTCTGTGACTGAGATTTTCTGGCTCCTGCTTATTAAGTAAAACAGAATATTATGACTTTGCTGTAATGCTGCATTTTATTTTTTTTGGTTGTTTTTAAACAGAAATTGAAGTCTAATTCTGCAAGTCTCACACCTGAAAGAAATAGTGTTGTTATACAGGCACATGGGAAAAGGTCAGTGAAAAATGTTCAGGCTTGTTGGACATTGCTTGATTATAACTTGTCAGTCTGTTTAATCTCCATTGATATTTCTTAAGAAAAACACTGAGAAGAAAGACAGTCTTTTAAAAGAAAAACAAAGATAACCATGTAATTTCAAATAATTGTTAAAGTGTTTTCCTGTGGTCAAAATAATTTATTATAAATTTGTTAATTATTTAAGCTATCGAGCAACATCTTCCTTTGCCTTATGGACATATACATTTATCAAATGTGCAATATGTAGACCCTTGTCTACAAATTTGGCATAGAAAGTGATTTTCATAGAGCTTTTCTTTAAACACTTTGATAATGGAAATTTTTAAATTCTGTAGTTTACAAGCGTTTGGATGCTTTGGCTATATTTTTAAATTTTTTTTTTATATATAAATACCATGCTGTTAAACTAGGAGAGATGTTGTACTGCTTTCTCCAAGCTGTCTTGCTATAATTTAATATTTTTTAATGAATCCATATAGATGCTGTCCAGTGTACCTGGGTGGAAGCCTTTCACCATCTGGGATAGGAACAAATATTTCAAAAAGGTAGGAAACCTGAAAAAATATGTGCTACTTGCTTTATCATTATTTTTATTCACAGCTGTGTTTCTGTGGTTGTACAAAATTCTGCATTTGAACTGGGCAGGACAGCCTTACAGTCATCTAAAGTGGCTGCCTGTAACTGCAGTTGAAATCAGCTGGTCCCTTCCAGTTCTCTGTTGGACCTTTGTTTGTTTGAGAGGTTGAAAGATGCTTGCAAATGAGACATGAAACCAAAATTCAGTAACAAGTAGTTAAGGAAATTGCTGCTGCATTGTTATTTTTCCCTTCCTCTCTTCATCTTTCTATGTGATGCCAAGTATGTGACTTAAATCAGTGGGCTGGTTGAAATCATCCCAGACCCTGACCTGAAAATGGTCAGAGTGCTTTGCAATTGCAGCTGAATTTAGCAGAAGAGGTACTTTGGTGATTTATCTACAACATCCTATAGAACATTACTGCATTTCCATGTGGCATTTTTTGTACTAAGTAATTGTGTACTCAACACATATTTGGGTGCTGCCCAGGTGCTTTTCCAGTGAGGAAGACTGAAGAGAATATATCAAGTGAATATCAGTTTATTTTATGTGTTCAGTGAGGATAGGAACCTGTAAAAATAATACAGGAACATATAATTAAATTATGTACTATAATTCTGTACATGCCAGAGATGTAAAAGCATGAGGCTTCTAGTATTTCTGAGTGAGTGCTGTACTTTTACCCATTTATGATGGATGTTTGTTGTATCAGTCAGCTTCTCTGATTGTTCTTCTTTGTGCAGAACGTGTGATCAGCTGCGCTGTACTGCTTGTGACTTCCGTGTGTCACTTTTCAATGACTACGTCTGGGACCAGTCCTGTGATTATCTTTTTTTCAGGTGTGTCTGGGGTGGGTATAAGTGTTGTGCTACTGTTCTTTGGGGCTCAGTAAGGATGGGAAAGATGAAAAGCTCTTAGCACTGCTGTGTCACCTAGAAAGAGGCATGCATGCTACCTGTTTGGGATCAGGTGGGACAGTCTGTGGGGAGAGGCAAGCAACATCTCCCCGTTGAAAACAAAATCTGTTCTCATCTGTTTCTATCTCTTCTCCTATTATTCTCCATTTGCTTTTAAAAATAATTCAAATTTCATGGATCAAAGGCCAGCTTATTGCTGAAATAAGCATGCAATCCATGTGATGGGTTGCCCTCTGCCAACCAGTGCAGGGTATCTACAGTGTCAACATCATGAATGCAGACTGTTCAGGACGTGCTTTGCACCTCACCTTCAGTCATATGGACTGTGATGGTTTCAAGTCAGATATTCTTTTTTCCACTATCAGGTGTGCTGTCATGTTCAGTGAAAATCAAATAGCTTTATTTCTTAACAGATTTCTTTCTTGGAGCAAGTTTTGGTTAAATTCTTCCTCTGGAGGCTGACTGGAAGCCTCTAAACCCAGCAGATAATTTTTTTTACAAAAACATCAGTCTGTAGTTAATCTGAGAACACAGAAACTACACACAGACTGCTCTCAGGAAAGGTTTATATTCAAAACAGAATCCAAATATATCCCTTAATTCATCTGTGACAATGGTAGTCAGAATTGTCCTTAAGATGTCTTCTGATTTGAAATGGCCTCATGAATATTTTTTTCTTTAAAAACAAACAAAACCCCAGCATGATCCTAAGATAAATTCACTTTTTTGGCAGGAATAACATGCCTGAGCTCAGTAAATTAAGAGCAAAGATGATAAAGAAAAAGGGAGCACGTGCATATGCTTGTCAGTGCAGCTGGAGATCCATTGATGAATTAACTGACCTCCAAACAGAGCAGCAGCTTCGGTGGGTTTGTGGTAAACATGGAGAATGAAGTCTTGCCGTGTGGGATACCTACTTGTGTGGAAATGGCTCTTGAAATCTGTTTGTTTCCTCTCCAGTTTTCTGAGAACAGATGAAAAATCTAATACTTAGATCTAGAAATAGATTATAACATCCAGACTTCAACCTGAAAACTTTTTTTTTTAATTTAACTGTCTTGCAAGCAGTGTGAGGAGTTGAATTATTAGTAGAAATAACCAACTTGGAAGCTTTCTGGAAACTTAATACAGACTTGGGCATGGGCAAAGCACATAGAGACTGTTCCTCACATCTAGCAGAGAGCGTTATTTCTCATGTCTGCAGAATCTTGGTCTCAGAATGGTGGGTTGGGAAACAACCATGACACACAAGCATATGAAGTTCTGCACAGAAGTGACTGCTGCTCTTCTGCTTTGCTCTTAGTTGTTGATGAGCAAGTGATTGTTTATCTCTTTAAAAATTGCTGTGGGATCAGCTCTCATCTTAAAGGTTTCAGCACACCTCAAAACTTTACTGCCTTTTACCCACCAGTAGCAAAAACTGCAGGTGCTGAAAATTTCCTTCCAGTTCCTACTGCTTCCTTCAGAGCACTTTCTGCTGACTAAGAATTTCTACCACAGTGCATTTCTTGAACTTCTCTTCAGCCCTCACTGCAGAAGAGATGAACAAGTTATTGTACAGTTATTAAATATGCAATTTTAAAGAGATCCTGAAGGGTACATTTCTCTTTTATCAATATTTTCAATGGGAAAAGGCTCAGGCTTTTAAGAGTGAGAAAATATATATCCCCACTGATGTTCAAATTCAGATTTTTTTTTCAGTTCGACTTACCTTTCACTTCAGCTTCTCTTTAAAAAAATTGTATTCAAAAAGTGTAACTGTTTCAACACACTCCCTTCCCTCAGTAACATTGTTACTTGGTGAATTGTTTTGCTTACAGTCACTGTCACTATAGTTTATGAGCTTTTTCTTTTCATTATGTAAAAATAACACAGAAGATAGATTTGAGTTTTATGCAGGGGGAGAGAGAGGAAAGAGTAACAGTCCTGTCATTTACTACACTGAAAAGTGTCTCAATATGGGAAGTCTGTCAGTGTTTCTGCTGTGCAGTATGTGTATCTCTACAGATAAATTCAGAATTATTTACTTTGGGCAGTTCTAGCTATACAGAGCCTTTCTCTGAAGATTTGCTGATGGTTCTAATCTGTACATTTGTTCTATTTCTGAGCTTTTCCAAAACAATTGCATCTTACAGAGGTGATTCCTGTGTCTGTCACCCTCTGAAAGAGCAGATCTCAGTAGGGATCAGAGGCATCATGCACTCTGCACCCTCCTTACCTTGTCCTTCCATGAGTGCTTGTTTCAGAACCTGTGGAGGCCCAGCAGTGTGCCTGGGAAGGCTGGCAGTGCTTCTTCAGTGCTCCAGACTGCACCTTCCAGTGCCCATGCAGCCTTGCTGTGGAGTCAAAGGTGATTTGGCTTTGGAGAGGTACTGCTTGGCATGATGGTACAGACATATTTAGGGTCATGTATTGTTTTCAGTGAATTTAGTATTTCAGGCTGAAGTGTCCACCTCAAGAGTCCAAAACTGCAGATTCAGGACCAGAGACCAGTTGACTAATGCTCAGTCAGCTCCTAGAAGAGCTCTGCTTGCCTTTCTGTCCTTTGTGAAGATGCAGCCCTGGTCTGGGCTGTACACAGTAGGTGTTCCTGGGTGTTCTTCAGGTGGACCCAAGCAAATTTCATGCCTAGAGACCATCAGTGCTAAGAACAAGAGAAGAGCCCAGCAGTAGGTAACAAACTCTGGGGAAGAAGAAATGCTTTCCATTTTTCTTGAAGAATGCATTTCAAAAAGTGCTGAGTTGCCTTGGCTTTTCTGTTCCAAGGCTATTTGGAACTCATGACCAAGTAGTTCCACAGGGTGTCTTTTAGGTAGAATGGTACTGGAACTTGAGCCACAGTGTAGAAACAAGCTGGGCTTGCAACCTGTGAGCAGGAAATGGGGAAAATCCTAATTCCCATTTCAGTTCATGAGACTGAGCCTTATGTGACTTAGAAAGGGAGTATGTCTCCTGTACCCTAAACATTCCCCTGAAATAATTAGGTTTATTCAAGTGTAGTTAACTTGTTTCTGGCCTTGGTCAGAGTAATGGGATATGACAGCTCTTTGTCCACGGGAAGTTGTAAACAAGTACAGAAATAGTGCTTCTTGTACAGGTTTTCAGAATATATCATATTTCTAGACTTGAGAATGATTGCTATGTCATTAGATACAATTATTTTGTTGGAAGGAGGAGCAGTATTAAGATTTGATTTCCTTTCCTTTGCTTTCTTTAGTTCAGTGTTACAAACCGCTCCATAGTCTTTTCATAGAAAAGAATGTAAAGAAAGATAAAACTAGAGCTTGAATAATACTATTTCCATTTGTGAAATGGGCAAGCTGAAAATTTAAGACTTTTATTTTGCTTACTGATATGCTTGGAGATTTTCTAGTCTGTCCCATTAGTCTGCAGCAGATCCCTCAAAAAAGAAAGGCAATGAAGGATGACAAAATGAGATTCCATCAAATTTTAATATGATGCTCTGATTTATCTTTCACTTGTTTTACCTGCAACTATGGAGGGTGAATATAGTTTGGAAGAGTCATTATTAAGAATCGACCTGCCATTAAAGTTAACTTACAGAAGCATAATAACATTACATATTGCAAGCTCTGCAGTGTATTATATCAAATAAAGATTAATTTTTTTTCCAAACACCTATTTTAGTTTTGTACTGAAGATATTCTTCAAATGCTGCCACTTGCTGAAAGACTGCCATTTCTCTTGTTTCCTGCCATGTGAGTCTTTGGGTCATGTAACCAGCACATGTGGTAGTCACACAATACAAGAAGCGCTATGTTGAGAGCTGCATACACATATTTTTCTTCCTGCCAGGCTCTTTTTTCAGAAGACCTGGTGTTCTGTCCGTGGTGTGACACCTGATAACTGCAGGCAGAGTAAAGGAACGTCAGGTGCTGCTCATTTGTGAGGGCCACATCTGATGCCTAGGGTTTGGCATGTTTGTGCTTTGAGAAAATTTTTCAAATGTCAGCACTTAATAAAAAGAAAAGTTGAAACTAATCTGAATCATGTGTTGTGTGAATTCTATCATATTGTTCCTATCCAAGAGAAGCCTTATAAAAATGTTGTTTTCTGTCAGAAGGGTTATGGCATGTCCTTAGTTCAAAAGCATTGTCCAGCTCGTAAGAAGCACTAAGTACTGTTGTGTGTGTTTTCTCCCATCAGTAGGGATGCAGCAAATAGAGGAAAATTAAATAAGCTTTAACATTCTTTACCAGCTAACGTGAGGAGAGCACATGAAATTTTAGAGAGCTCATAAAGGTGGATGCATTTGCCACATTTCTTGGATGTTTGCTGAGGATAAAAGGTGGAGGCAGGGTGGCACATAGCTTGCAGAGTGGGGTGCTGGTAGTCTGGTGTATCAGTCAAGCATTTGCTGTCGTCCACATGCCCTGGGTCTTGCTGTAGAAAGATGTTCTTAGTACCAGGGAAGAGTTGCTCTGCGTATGGGAGTTGGAACTTGTTCCCCCACCATGCAGAAATGCCGTGTGGCTTACATTAGAGTAACACACATAAATACTTCCTGTTCCTCGTTCTGAATTTGGATTCCAGGCATGGGTGCTATTCAGGCAATAATTATTTCCCTAACTTAATTAGCAGTGTGGACACGGTGAGGATACTCAGAAACCAGGTGTTGCCTCAGGAGTACTCCTGACTTATTTAGGACTTGCAGTGTCACAGTGATGTTCATGTGTGTTTCATTCACTTCGATAACTTCTTTTGCTGTTGAGTTAGATGTGTTCTAGAAGATTGAGTTAATATGTGATTATTCAATCCAGTCTGCAGAGGGCAGAGCAGCACTGCAGAGAGTTACAGTTCAGGCTTTTGGTTCACTTATAGAACCTTATACTCCTATTTTTTTTTCCTGTAATGGTGGTTTACATTCAACAGACCAAGTTTTCTTGCATTTGTCTCCTACTACTGTCATTATAAGTGGGATAGCCAGATCTGTAGCAATTCCAATTCATTTTTTTCACTTCATCCAAATGGTCTTCAAGTGGTCCATGACCAATACTGAAGTAGATTAAATTTTTAATTGTCATGTAAAGAAGCATAAAAAAACTCTGTGTGTCCATATATAGGTATATTTGTGTATGTTTATCATCTAAGAAATCAGTAGAAAACCTGAATTGCCTCACGATTTTTTTCACCCTGCTCAAGTTAATTTTCCCTGAAAATGTTCAATAATTTGGGCAAGTAGAGGTTGCATCTGTTACTGTCTTCTAATGTTCAATACAAAATTAATATAACACATCACCCAAGGACGTCACCCAAGGTGATGGCTCTTTAAAAAGGAAATATTAAAAGTCCAAAATATAGAAAAAAAAAAAAAGGAAAAAAAAAAAAAGTTGTTCCTGTCTATGTAGGAAAGCAATATAGACCTGAAATGCTGCAGAGCAGTCTGAGACACAGCATGAGAATCATCCCAAAACCTACATCCTGCAGTCCATCATCCATGAGCCATGGCTGAGGTTAGTGAAGTCTTACTCTCTGAACTCTCTTCAGGTTCTTTGGGAATCCAGAAAGTTTGAGTGTACAAAGCAGATTTAAAGTGGATGGAAATATTATTTCCAATAACCAGTGAAGCTGTGTCTGTTTCTGCAGAAGTGACAAGGTGCTTTTAACTAGAAACACAAACATATCTAAACCATGAAACTAAAATTTACTTATTTTACTCGTAAAATAGGGACTATGATCTAAATTTAGCCTAGTTACACCCATAGGCGAGTGATCTCTGTAACACTTCATTCTTTACCTACTTGATTTCTTCTAATAGGAAAAACAAATTAAAAGTTTAATAGAGCAGAAAGGAACAAGTAAGGCTGATTACCACACTGTGAGAGGTTTCAAATATGTTTTGATGAAATATTTCTTCAGATAAGAAATAAGCCACTGGTTTTTGTTTGCTTCTAAACACATGTAATTAAAAGAAATAAAAACACCATGCTGCAGGGGGAAGTTCAAATGTCCACCATTTGCCAAAAGCAAGGACAAAACTTCATGTGGGAGGTGTCCTTTCTAGGAATCTTCTATGATTGCAATTCCACAGGCTGGCCCAGAAGATGGGGGTGAATCCATCTCCCATTCCCCTTTTCAGGGTTTCCTGTAGTATTTTGAAACCTGTTTCCTGTTGATAGGTTTTACAGATAATAGCTAACACAGATATTATATTTAGATAGAAGAGCTAAGATACTCAGGGCTTTTAAAACCCTCTTAGGCAGTGGTTTATAACTGTTATTCAAATATAAGCAAAAGGTATTGAAGTTTTTTAAGAGAGTTTAGTGAAACTGAAACCCTTGCAGCTTCAGAATTTTTTGCTAAACAACTGGAAGGCAAAGAGGAGGAAAGGCATTTTCACAGTGGTCAAACCAGCGCAAAATATTCTAACTCCTTAGTACCTTAAATTCCTCTGCTTAGAAAATGTGATTGGCTGCAGAGGGGAAAAATGTTCATTCATGGATGGTGATAGTATAAAGTATTCATTGAATTTTTGTCTATTTAAATAGAAAATCTCTATTTAAAGGGAAGCCATATGGCCTCTAAGACATTGCAGTGGATGTGATAGTGAGCATAGATCTTTCAGCTAGGAGCTTTGGGATAGTCAGCAGTCCGAGTGTGCTTGGAATTCCATGTCTTGACTGCCCTGATGTAAACAGCATTCACAGGAAGAGGGAAGCAGCTACCAGAGACAGGAAGGTTGAATTTAGCTTCAAACTCCTTATCTAGGCAGAGCGAGCTGCTCAGGATGCTGATAAGGAAAGTGTATAAATTGCTACAGCAGCCTGTCATAGCTGCCTGGCCCTTCCTGGGAAGACCATTCTCATCAGTGTAATCAGAGTACAATCTTACACGTGCAGATGAGTTAGGAAGGGATTGTATCTGGGGGCCACTTATCCTAAATAATGTTTCATGTATTACAGTCTCATTCAGTCTGGGTTACTGGCACTAGGAGGAAGAGATTAATCTGCATGCTGAAGTAGGAGGATGTGTGTCTTTAAAAATAAAAAAAAATTGTC
Source organism: Cettia cetti (assembly GCA_013401135.1). NCBI lineage: Eukaryota > Metazoa > Chordata > Aves > Passeriformes > Sylviidae > Cettia > Cettia cetti. The sequence goes on along the minus strand of VZUI01084601.1, from coordinate 27,008 downwards.
ATAGTAAGAGTTATTATTAGTCTTACTAGCCATAAAGGAATATAAGCCTTTCCTGAATCTGAATACACACTGGCACAGCTCTGGTTCCACCTCTTCAGAGATAAAAGCTGTTGCTGCATTGCCTTATGTGCTTTGGATCAGTGAGATGTCTTGTTTACAAGTGGCTTCAAAATACTGTTTGCAGCGTAATCATCATTAACATATGATGTTATTTTCCTTTTGATTTACGTGTGTGTATATCTTGGGAAATCCATCTGCCTTGGGTCTACAGCACAGCAAAGCACCATTCCATCAACATGTGCTCCTCAGTGGCTGAAGTGACACAAAATGCAAGGCTCCTCCACATTGATTTTTCTATGAATGATGACTCTCATTTCTCATGTCTTCCCCAAAGTATACTGAGAAATTATGTTGGCTAAAATTGAGGCCTGGAGGCAGTTTAAAGCAGTCTTTTAATTGCATTTTCACACATATGTCTGAAACATCTTTCCCTTTCCCATTCCCTTTCCCTTTCCCTTTCCCCACCCTCTATGCTAGATTTATATTTGGTTCCATTCCAGTGAGGAAGGCTAGAAACAAACTATGAAAAAGGAGAGTGGTATAAAAGAGTCTACCCCTATTCTGAACAGCAATGAGGCAGTCTGTCCTGGGTCATTGCAAAGATAACATTCTGGATTTGAATGGCTAAAATATTCAAGTCAAGAGGATATTGGGGTCCATCTGTTCTGCTCGTTGAACATCACATTTGTGCACAGGAGGACATGGTAACAGTTGTCAGCAGTCTTAGCACCAGAGTGTCCAGCCAGGTGCTCCACACCAGGGTTGCTAGGGTAAGCTAGAATCTTTAATCATTCTAGTTCTGCAAAAAAGTTTTTCCTCTAGGGTGTATTGCAAATTCTTCCTAAAACCTGGAAACATTACTTCTTTGTAAAGTATATGTTTGTAAACTGGATAATTTCCAGATGTCAAATCATTTGGCAGACCTTGCAATAACAATTCTCTACTCCAGGTTCTCAGCCAGGGCTAGGCATGTGGTTACCTTGGGTATTTTCAGGATCCATCATAAGGCAAATGACACCTTTAAATAGGGGCGAAACAAGCAGCCTAATGGGTACCGAGTGGCAGAGAGCACCTCATCTAGTTTGTCCCAACACATTCTCACGTCATTGTTCAATAGGGTAACAGGCCATAAAAGAATGAAGCAGCTACTTTCCTTTTCTGTCAGATGTTGCAAGTTACTCATATTTCCTCTCTTGCTATTTAAAGGACAAAGGGCTGAAAATGAGAGTTCGTTAACTTGTCTGGATTTTTTTTTTTTTTTCTACAGCCATGCTCAAATGAGTGATAATAACATAGGGCTGGAAGGCATTGCCTTCTGCCTTGAGACAGGACTACCCCTGCAGGAAACTCAGGCTAAACCCAGGTTGCCACCAGAAATGCCCCTCCAATCTGCAGGGGAGCTGGCTACAGTATACATCAAAGAAAGTGACACCACGTATTCCGTTCCAGCTGCCCAGTGAGTCCCAGGAGGAACAGCAGGAGCACCCTTCTCTCCCTGCAGACTGATGGGTTGGGCTGTGTCTTAGCCAAGAACAGAAATATGCAGGAGAACATGGGAGAACATGGGAGAATTACAATAAGCTAACATTGCCATGGGCTTTAGGCACTTGGTGATATTTTTGACAATCTTACTTTAGCTGAGCACATTCACACTTCAAACATTTTAAGATAAAACATTGCTTCCCACACTTTTTTTTTTGCTCCTGTTGGCAGTTGTTTTCTTTATGGTCTTGAAACTATGCTTATTCCTCCTCCAGAAAAATCCTTATCTCTGTCTGAATGGCCTGAGAAAAGCTCAGAGCATGCTTGCAATGCAAACTTTGAGGAAGTAAATTTAGTTTCTCAATAAATCTAGCCAATTCAACTGTTGCATTTGACAGCCATCCTTCTAAATTTTAATGGAGACTGAGCTCTTCTCTGGGTCATGCAATCTAGAGCTGTGAGTCCTTAGGCCTTGGTCCCCAAGAGGTCACAGGCCATATCTAAGAGGTCCAAGAAGGGTAACTAAGAAAAGCAATGCTATTGTCAGCAGCCTTAAATTTTCTGTGCTGGAAACTTTACTGCTGGGGTAAAAATAAAAAGTGTGGGTTTGCAGATTGAAAGAAAGGTCTGACAGCACGGCCACAAGTGGGGCTGCCACAGCTGTTGTCATTTTCAAAATGCAGAGGCAAATTCTTCTTGTAATGCAAAGATGTTTTTGAGAAAATCTTTCCACTGTTTAGCATATTCTGATTCAGCGCTTGTGTGTAGACTATAGACCATTAACATATTTGTGTACAAACATCATCATGTAAATAAATTGCTGCCATCCAGGTAAGTGGGAGTGAGCACTGAGGAGCCTGCTTACTGGAAGGGCACACCTGAGGAGCTCCCCTCACTCTGCTAATTATAGTTTAGAGGAGGTTGTAATATATGGCACCAAACCACCCTGCCAACTATGGGGCTCCATTTTTCTTTCATGCACCTTAAATGCAAAGGAAGGAGCTCCCAGCAGGAGCTCCTCAGTGGTTGCTGCCAAAAGGAGTAGCAGTGAGCTTGAAAGGGGAAGGAGATGAAGCATGCTTCCTGTGAGATGAAGGCCCTTCCACACCTCCTCCTCTCCTAAAGCCCACACCATTAGTAGGGATTTGGGGCTCTACCATGAAAGAAGGAGTCTGTGAAGCCACAAGTGCACTGTGCTTCAGAAATGCTTGTCAGTAGCCAGAAAGCAGAGGACGATGAGATGAAGGAGGCAGGCTGCACTTTTTTAGAGGTTTGGGGAGTCCAGACAATGAGTACTCACATGCATTGCTTACTTTTTAAAATCTCTCCATAAACTGCTAGTCATTAAAAAAAAATTCACCTCTTAGCAAGGAAAGCAAAAAAAAGTAAGAGAATACATCCACAGCCTTATGACACAGATTTTTACACCCTACAGCCCTGAGAAATTATCTTCCTTTGATTCATAAAATAAATCAACGTGGTGCAAACAGCATCAGAAACCTAATAGCTTTAAGAGGAGTTGATGCTAAAATAAGGCATGCCGGCCCTGAAATGCCTCCAGACTGTGGTTGTGTAATGGGGATAAGTACAGTACTTCTTTGGAGCATTAACCTGAATTAAGGGATGAAACGACTGGGCGGCTGGGCAGGGATCAAGCACACCCCTGGTCACTGCTGAGGCCTTGACAGAAGGATTAGAGAAATTGCAAGATGGCCTTCTAAATATGGAAATTCCCAGTGAGGAGCTCAGCAGTTTTCTTAAAAGGACCAAACTGGCTCTCAGGGCAGCTGTGAAGGAAGGCATTCAAGAAGGGGTTCAGCATCCACTCTCCAGCACATCCACACCCAGTGCTTGGAGGGCACAGCTCCAGACTGGCCCTGCTCACCCCACAGGTTGCAGTGGCTCTCCACAGAGCTGAACATTGCTTTCCAGGGAGGGCAGATGGATAAAGTATAAGGAACTGACGCAAAACCAGTTTATTGTGTCTATTACGCAGCTGCGTCAGGAGTCTCGTGCCTAAATCCCTTCTCCTCACGGCAATGCTCCCCACACAGTGCTGCTTGTTGACAGAGATCCTTTCAACTCACTCTTCAAAATACAGCACACAGCAGGTGCTGCAGTGCCATGGAGAAAACCATGGTGTGTTCCCAGGTCATGTAGAGCCTGATCTTCAGCCGGGGTCAGGCCGTGTAAACCAGGGTGATGCCTGTCCCAGCTGATTCATCCAGCTGGAGGCATTCCTCCCTGTGAGAGCACAGGCCAGGCCACACACCAGCAGGAGGCTCTACTTCAAGTACACAGCCCTTCAACTGGATTATTCCAAATATTCCTTGAGGATCTTGAGTCTGGATTTAGGCAATAGCACATATATAAATGCCATTTGTTTGAACTAAATCCACTGGGTTTGTTTCAGTTTGAGAGATACCTCAAAGGAACATATCTCTCTGTGAGCTTCACAACCTGAGAATGGATTTTAAGATGCTGCTGCCTGCATAAGGCCTGTAATGCACTCTGCCTTTGCACAGCTGCTTTGTTTATGGCACACAGGACAACCTTAACCTTCCCATCTCCATGATAACACACTAGATAGTTTTTTTGCAGGAGAGGCCTACTAGTCTAGTATTAGCCTTCAGTGCAGGGAAGACTGGTCCCTGATTATGTTGCATTTAGGTAGAAATCTTATAAAAGAAAGGCCTTATAAAGTCAGGGCTTAGGCCTGTTACTTCAGCTAAGTGCAGCTAGCAGCTAGATTGTAAGTTCCCATGTGAAAGAATCATGAGAATGAGAATCAGTTAGCACAACTATCTATTCTGGTAATAGAACCATTCACACCTGTAAAAATAAAAACTCTGTCCCATGAGAATCTGCAAAGAAAAGATGTAAACACCTGGGTAAAGAGAGTCTTAGCACTTACACACACAAGCACCTTCTAACCAATTAATTGAGTGGCAAGAAAGTTATTAACCAATTAAACAGGATGTCTTTGAAAACTGTATAAGATGGGCTGTAACATTAAAGATGGGCTTTTCTGCATGAAGAAATGAGTCACGTCTGTTTATACTGCAACATGTGTGTTATATTCTCAAGAGAGGAATGATACTCAAAGGTCTTGCCCACCAGATGAAGATTTTGAGGCTCCCAAGTGTTGCACACTCTTTTGCCTTTACTGCACTGCCAGCTTTCCCCTGTTGCTGACATTAATGCAGCTCCATGGTTTTGTTGTGGTGATTTTCACACTTAGAACACCTCGATATGATGAGCAGGGCTGGCACATACTCCCTCAACCATAACCAATGCTCGCTTCTGGGGGCTTCTCTCAAAACTAGCTCCCAGAATTAAAACAGAATAAGATCAGAGTCAAATTGCACACTGGAAAAATATTCCTTTGCCACTGATTAAAGGCAAGATGTGAAGATATTTGGCTGGTGTGTTCCCCTAAACTGATCATGTGTCTGAGCACAAAATGTGCTATAACTAGGCAAGGCAAGCTGTCTCTAGGACAGCTTCCCACTAAGACTGGTTTAACGTGTGCTGGGCAACAAGTGTCATTGCCTTTGCTTGTTTTAGACTGTGGTGTTTACATCAAACCTGATGAGATGATTTTGCATCATCCCTTTCAGCACTGTCAAGAATTAGAAAGCCAGAAATTAGAACAGTCTTTGATACTCTCCTAAGAAAACCAGTTTAAGAGTCATACCTCAGGAGCTTATTCAAATGTGGGATTGCATTAATTCAACAGGAACAATTAAATTAATTGAAGCTTTTGCAAAACACTGCATTTGCATTTTAATACCTGCCTCCACCATTGTTTGTTCCAGTGGTTTTTGGTGTGTGTTTCCTCCACATTCATACAAGTCACAAAAAACAGCTGAGAAAAGCAGTTTGGCAACAGGTTTGAATTCCTCTTGGATAAGCACTGGAAAGTGTCTGGGCAAATGACAAATTTTAAAAGATAAAAAAACTACCAGCTTCTTTAGTGAGCTAAATAAACTTATAGCTAAAGCTTGAGGATGAAACCCACATCTCCCTCAGACAACAATGCTTTGGGAGTGACCTGGCTGACTGTCCTGCAGCATGGAGGGAAAGTGCTATGGCAAGGCACTCAGGAGTGTAGCTGCAAAGTGGGATCCCATCCCATCACTTATTTTCTCCGTGCCAAGGGCTTCAAAAAAAAAAAAAAAATCACAGCCTCTCACCACCTCACCTCTGCCAAACCCAGCTGCTCAGGTGTGCTGTGATTTCTAGAGCATCCCTGTCCAGCTGCAAAGCTGAGTGACCAACCCCAGCACACACAAGGCACCCATGGCACTGCCCTTCCCACTGTCCCCTGTCAACAGATGTGGTCCTACACACAGGGATGTCCCCACATGGCTGAAATTTGGCTTTACAAAGAACCCTCAGTCTTGTTGGCAGGTGGGAGTTGAACTAAGCTGGCTCCTCAGGGAAAATTTTGCCTGTGTGATTTCTAGTTCAGTAGTTCCCACAGCTAAAATACAGATCATTGAGGCTGAAGGGTTTAAAATCGGTATCCACACTAAAATACACTGATTTTTTTAAATAGAATTATCATTACTGTGTAAAAATGAATGCTTCAGATCCCCTCAGAAGCAAATTGTGGGGTAGTGACACATGGTGGGAAGAAGAAAGGCTCACAGAAGTTTCACCCCTTCTCATCCTTTATACCACATTTTTTAATTATAGTAATCACAGTATCTGACCATATTGCAGACTGGCAGAACCATTCCCAACAGAGTTGTCCTCCTTAAAGTGTTTAAGTGTAAATAGATTTCTTCTAGATAACTTCTATAATTACAGATAACTTTTACCCACTGAAATGTCCATTCATTTCCTGTACACTCACCCCTTTTTCAATTTGGCTTTTTTTAAGGAACTGTTTTTGCAGAAGTAAGAAAATAGCATCACATACAATTTCACTGTCTTTACCTGTTTTTAAATTAGCAACCTAACAACATGTTAACAACCATCACTTCAAATACTTCAGTTATAGCTGAATCAATTAATGTGCTTAATTGTAGCTAAGGAATATGGGAAATATAGAGAGAAAAATCTATACAGAAGGAGAAACTTTGGAATGCTTATGTACATATAGGTCCTTTTTTTAAACCAGTGTTTAGCTATCTCATAAAAGATAGAACCTGGAGCAAGGAGGTCAGCTATTCCTGCAGTTCTTTTACATTAATTTAAAGCATTGTGCACTTAAAATGAAGAGGATCACCTCTATAATAGCAGATACCAGCGTGCAGATGTTTCTTCTGGACAGTGAGAGTGCCTGAAGCTCACAAACCTTTCTCTTGCTGTCAGAGCAGACTGGCATTAAGGCAGATGAGAGACTGCTTATTTAACAGAGAAATAATCTGTCAGGAGTTCTGCTGTCACTGCACTCCCATTTCAACCACAGGCACTTGGTGGGGGGAATCAAGAGATGCTGTGATGAGGAAAGGTGAAACTGAGGACCACAGGGCATGACTAGCAGTGAGTACTCAATGGGAGGTTGAGTATAACTGGTGAAGAAGCTGGAGAATGCAGCACACAGCAGAGAAGAGCTTAAGTGTGTTTGGGAAGTGCAGGACCCATTCATGTTTTTAGAGGAAACACAGGGAGCGATGGGACAGATATTTGTGCCAAGGAACCCACAAGGGACAGCGACAGACACAGCATGGCAAGGGGTGACATTAATGCCCTTTGAAGAGAGCACTATGCCAACAACACTGGCCAGAGGAGGAGCTGCTTCATGTCCACAGCAGCAGCTTGGGAGAGGCGTGTGGAATGCTGAAGTGCTTGGGGTGAGCAAGGGCTGTCTGTCCCACAGCACCTCCTCGCCACACTGAGGTCTCCCAGCCCTCCTCCCATCCTGGGCAGGCCTCTCCATTTGCAGAGGCAGGCTTTGAGCCTCTTATTCCCCTTCCTGTAATTTTTCAACTGCCACACTACATGGCATCAAGAGTAAAATCTGGAGGATTATCCAGCCCTCACTCAGGAGGGAAGAGACAAAGGCTCTTGCTGTTTTCTCCTGCATTAGTTGTATATTTCTACCTCAGTGGCTATCAGAAACTGGGAAGGGGTATGGGCAACTAATAGTATGGTTGTTGTTCTCCAGCTCCCTGAAAGAACTTAGGTACAGGAAAGGAAATAAGGCAAAATAAAGAACCTGTTTCCAATGTCCTCCTTGGCACTTGTTCCCTCATTCCAGCAGCTGGAGACGCACTGGAAGCAAAGAACATCACCCCAGCATAAGCAGGGTTTTGCTGTACCCAGAGCATTGCACAAGTCCAGAGGTTCCTCCTTTCCATATCCCAGACATCAAGAAGCTTCAGCTACCTCCATTTGCTTGTGGAGCTGCAGAAGGGCAAAGTACAAGCTCTTTCTATCCCACCAAACAGGATAAAAAAGATGCTTTTAAACACTGCAGTTTAAAATTTGTGGAAGTCTCCTTTCCTTGTGAAAAAAGTAAGGACACATTTTTGCTAACTACGATGAGTGCCAGCGAAGTGTCACCCTTGTTGTTTCCTCCTCTCTGTGACCCCAGAAGTGCTGTGGTTCCCCTTGGCACTTGTATGTACCTCTCCTTCTCCTGGTCCTTGGCTCAAATGCAGTTTCCAAACAGTGAATCTTCCATGAACCCTGTAGCCACATGGCCTGGACAGTGGTGCCCTTACTAATTTTACAGTAAGCAAAAGGCACTCAGAGCTGAAAGCCTCTTTAGGGCACAGCAGGATGCATGGCCTGTGGAATGTTCTATCCACACTGCTTGCTTAGATGTGGACACTGCAGCAACTTTGGAAACAGCAACATTACAAACATGCTAGATGAATTATGGACAGGTTTGAGCTATTTCTGATTCCCACTAGGAACACTCAGCTTGCAGAAGAAAAACTCATGTACTTCAGAAATCAGAAAAGCCAAAACCCCTGAGAAGCTATGGATCATAGACTCATAGAATTGTAGATCATAGAATATACTGTGTTGGAAGGGAGCCACAAACATCATTGATTCCAGTTCCTGGCCATGCACAGGACACCCCAAAAGTCATACCAAGTGCCTGAGACCATTGTCCAAACACTTCTTGAATTCTGCCAGGATGGTGCTGTGATCACTTCTCTGGGAAGCTTGTTTCAGTGCTCAGTGATCCTTTAGGTAAAAAAACTTTTTTTTTTTTGCATTCTTTTTTAATTTATTCAAAACCAAAGCTCTGTTCTGAGACATCAGCCTGCTGAAAAAACACCTTTAAGTCCCACAGAGTGTTCACAACCAGGCAGGTGGGTGTAAAATGGCACTGTGGGGCCTGAAGTGCCCTTCCACAGTAGATGCTGCCTGCCTTGCCTGACCAAAAACCACTGTGGATGAGGTGTCATGGAACTGGGGAAAACCACGAGCTGGGCTGGATCAGACCCCACCTGTGGCTGGGGCTGCTCATCAATGAGTCTTTCAGAGTAGCAAGTTTAGCAGGAGACACCTGAGCAAACATCCCCACATTCCCAGCCTATTTTCATATCCCAGGGTTCCAGATGTTGCCTCTGTGGGTGCCTCCAGCTTGGCAGCTTTCCCCTGTGCAGCCCACAGAAGGAGGACCCACATCTTTACCCAAATCTTTGTGCTTTAGAGTGGTTTTGAAGCAGGTTTAACCCCACGGGTACAGACTGGGCCACTTCTTGCCATTTCAGCTGCTCTGCTCAGAGACACAAGCACTGCTTTTATTCATCAGGGAAATGGCTGTAGAAAAAGAAAAAAAAATATTTATTTGGTTTTCTTCTCTCAGGAAGAGTTTCAAAAAAGTACCATTTCTGTGACTTCAGCCTCAAATCCATCTGAAGTCTCTTATGACCTCAGTGTTTTGCTTGAGCCACAGGCACGTGGCAGGGTGGAGATGGGTGCAAGAGGAATGTGAGGTGCTGGGTAAGTAAAGACCTGGTGAACAAGGGACATTGCTTGCAGGACCTGCCCTTCATCCCTACCACTGGCCACTCACCACTGAGCCCCAACTCTTTTATAAGGCTTGTGCCTTTGCTGGTGAGGGCCAGTGTAAATATTAAAAGAGCCACTTTGGCATGCTCAGAAGTTCTGCAAAGCATCTGTAGAGCAGTGCTGCCATGGGTGAGCTGCCCTTTGAGAGCTACAGAACTGATTTTTGTTGTGCTAGTGTGACTTGGAGAGGTCCACCATGGTGGGAAACAAAGATAAAATTAGATGAGCCTTGACATTTGTCCGAAGTGAATGCAGCCCAGAGAGGCCTGAGCATCCATACAGACCAAAATGGGGGACCTTATTTCCCTCATTAAAGGGGAGCTCTCACCCCAAAGTGCTTAGACAAGGGTGATGTGGGCTGGCTCTGCAGCACCACACAACTGCCCAAGCAGCTCCAGCTCTCAGCCCCCGTGTCACATGTGTGTGGCCTGACAGCTGTGATATTGAAAATTACCACTTCCTTCATGCTGAGACCACAGGACGTGCCCTGACATCGGGGGCATCCCCTGCATGAGGCCATGGAGCCTTGCCAATTACAGCTAATCACTGTTTACTCCCTGCATTCCTTCCCACCTGCCCACTTGTGGCAAGTTAAAATAAATGAATAATATTTAAATGAATAGTGCATTTGTGATACCTAGTAATTTCCCTTGAAGTAGTTATGATGAGCACATCAACTGGTACTAATTCATCATGCTGCTTGTAGTCTGTCCAGGATTCTGATGGGAGAACCTCTTTTCACAAAAGCTAATAAAAGGTGGTTTATTGCTGCCCTACCAGGTGTCCTGGAGCTCCAGTCACCTTCCCAGCACAGCAGCCATGAGCATCTGCTTCTCTTGGCACAGGCTTCTGGTTAGAGACATGACAATTTACAAATAGGCCAGACTGGCTTTGACTCAGCCCTAATCACCACAGGCCTTTTGTTTCATCAGAGGAAAACCAGATGGAGCAAACATCTACTGAACGCTGTGCAGCTCAGGTGCATTATACAGCACCTGAAGCCCAGGGATGTGTTCATAGGCCTTGCCCTAAAACACAGTGCAGGCTCAGGAAACCAAATTACACCGTGACCTTGCTTACACATTATGCTTACAGCTGTTCCAGCTCACACAGGCATCCCCTGCTTCTGGGGTTCCCATGAGGCCAGACCTGCCAGACCTGAAAAGGGCTGCAAGAGGTCGGCAGGATCCCCAGGTCAGAGAGCACTGACAGTTGAGCTCTGCACTTATTCCCCCTCAGCAAGGCAGGAATTAAGTTAAAATCTGGCTTCTGAAGGCTGTGTGGGCTTTGCTGACCCATGCCAGGATGTTGGAGGACAGGGCTTGCCTTGTTAGCCAGAGAAATGGCAAGGCTGGGAGAGGAAGGCTGAGATTTCCATTCCACTTTTGCCAGCACACCCAAATCCTGTAAGGCAACACACTCATCCAGAGACCTGAGTGGAAACTGCTTACAGGAACAGGGAGGGAATTTGTTTGCCAATGAGTCCCTCTAATTTGAAAGTGTTTATCCCAGTGAGGGCAAGGACAGAGGGCACTTGCCCTTAGGGGATGCAAAACAGCTTGCCAAGTACCTCCTTATGGCTAAAGATGCTAAGCTTCACTAAACCCATCAGTTAATAATAGCTAACAGCTAACAAGAAAAGAAAGAGATTTGGGTTTTGGGGTCCTGGTCAAGGCCGAATCAAGTCCTGACCCATGGTGGCCCCCAAGCCGGCCATGCAATGCAGTACTGCCAGTAGCATCAGAGCCTGTGTCACTGCATGGCACCACTGTCCCTACCCCCTTAGGTGCTGGAGCATCCCTGTACCACCCCTCCTCTCTCAGCAGCCAGCTGCACTTCACTGCTCCATACTGAGCTACCAGCCTGGGGCCCACGGTTGGCATGTACCCCACCAAAAAAATATGTCCAGAAGGACAAGAGTCATCCCAGACCAGCCTGACCACATCTCAAATCCTGATTCTTATTTTTTCTAATCCATTTTACTTCATTGTTTTCTGATCTTTCTCCCTTCTTTCTCATCTCACTTCCAGGCCTTTCTCTCCCTGCTTTTCCTTTGCAGCCCCTTCCCTAGCTGTCTTCCCCTCCCTTCTTGCAGCACTGCAGGGTAAACCATCACCCCTAGACATGGCTGCCAGTACTCAGCAGAGCAGATGACAGCCTTGTGAACCTTCCTGTTACTCTTGCCTTGTAGGCTCAGGTGCCATATCACAGGCCATGGCTCTTCCCTATTTCCATCCAAGCAGGCAGCAGTCAACACTTTTCTGGACCTTGGCAGGAGCCCAGGCCGTGCTTCCAGCAGCAATCACACCAGCAGCCACCTGGAACAGAGAGGCTGGGGTTGCCCAGGCTAGGCCCAGCCCTTCACTGACAGAGCTTTAGCAATGAAAGATCCTCCTGAATTAGTAAGAAGAGAATTCGTAAGAACCTTGCTTAAACGGTTTGTACTTTTAGGCCATTGTACTATTTGCTATGGAGGCCAAGGGTGAGGAATTGATCCAGGGAGAACCAAGGGGTAGAGAGTGGAGAGGAACCCAAGGCAGCAGTATCAGGCTTTGGAAAGCACATCAAAGCCACTAAGCCATTGAGCTACACCCTGGCTTAATCAGGAAATACACCAAAGCTGCCAAACAAAGGATAAAAAGCAGGAGCAGCATAGAGTTGCCAACTCTCAAGAACATAAAGGTCAGAATTCAATGCTTAAAAGGAAAGAATTTACATAAAATGTACTTTGCTTCTCCTTCAGATTGGGAGCCTTTAGGGTTGCGTTTCAGTTTTCCTCCCAAACACTAACTGCATAATGAAAACTAACATTTTGATGTGCTTCCTATTACTCTGGGAAGGTGGATCTTTGAGTAAAACACCAAATACATCAAGAGCCAGCAGCACCTTTTTCATGGCCCTCTGCAGCCAGCTGCCATTATAACAGCCAGTAAAAGGGTTCCTCTTTTGTGGGCTGCTGGAGCAAATTAACCATCCTGACTTCTCTGCTGAAGAGGAATGCTGTGTAGTCTTACCAACCCGAAAATAATGACAGCAAAACATGAGAGGGGCAAAATCTGGTTGAGGAGAAAATTTATAACCAACCACATCATTCACTCCTCACTGTTTTTTGGGAGGCATTGCTGAAGCAGCACACTGCCTTCACCCTGGGTAAATAACAGCACCGTCCTGCCCATCTGCAGACAGGCTTCCAGCCCTACTCTGTGTAAACAGCACTGTATTGGTACCCAAAAAAAATTCTTGCCTTCTCCAAGAGCTCTGCTCATTCTTGGTTCCTCCTCCAGTTTGTTGGAAGACTCAGAACTATGACTTTAGCAAGGTCTTCTGGGGAAAGCAGTGCTTCTCTCCTGTTTAACATGCTTAAACAGGTTTTGAATCTGCCCACCATATTTTAACATAATAAGGAGGGAAAAAAAAAAAAGAAAATTAGAAGCCTTCAAGCCTGCAGAGGTCTTGTGAAGATAGAAATAGTAAATAAAAATCTTGCCATCACCCTCATGGCAGAATGGGCTGATAAAGGAAGCCAGCTTGCAGTAGGCATCAGGGAATCCCACAACAGAACCCCATCTCTCCTGGCTCACAGTTGCTTATCTGCAGGGCTTCTGTAAAACTCCTACTTTGGGCAGTTACAGCTTTTCAGAAACACATGGAACATTTCTCTTGTCCTGTGTGGCAGCAGCTTCACACAGCAAACAGGGGCTCTGGCACCAGAGGGCTGCTCTCGGTAGCTGCAGGCTGAAGGGTTCCGTGCAGAACGGCCCCGCAGGACACGGGGAGTGCACCAAGAGCTGCCCTTTGCACCATGGAAAGCCTGACCTAGGCCAGCTTATGGCAATGAGCAGGTTTCTCTGCGGGTGGCAGGGCCCCCTTGTGACGCTCTCCATGTCTGGGTGCCTCCTGGGTTTGAACCATGAGCCTCCTGTCTGATTTGTTTCCACGATAAGACTTTCAATAACTAACTGCGTGTACAATAAAGTAAATATTCAACCAACTCAGAGCTAGATTGCAGATCAAATATCTTTAAATCTTTCTTCTCTCCCTGTTCAAAGCAAAAACCCACACACATAGCCTGCAGGGGAAAGATTGCTCTCTTAGCACTTCTCTCAGCTCACGGGATAAATAAGCAGCTACCAGTTTTGTACTTTACAAAAAACAGGCAAGGAACTGCTCCACTGCATACCATGGTAATGTGCTGGGAAAGAGCCAGATGCCTGCTGAGGTCTGGTTCCTCTTCTGCACTTGCTCTTTAGTTCTGCCCTCCAACCCAGCTCATTGGCGTGGCAGCATGGGCTGCCTGAGCTGTCTCTGGCCAGAAAAGGAGGTGGATGCCATCTCCTGTCCTTCCCCACCAAGTGGAAGGGCCACATTCACACAGACTCAGACCAAAGAAAATATTTAGAGAGACCATGGCTGAAAAGCCCAGGCTTAAAACAGAGAGAAGGAGGAATATGGGATACATCCTCTTTCCTGGTTGTGGATCCTGCAAAGGTTATGGATTCTGCAAAAGTGAGTGCCAGCCCCAGGGTAGGATGTCACAGTGAGGACCAACCAGAAGCCAATGTCCAACTGTTTCTGCATACCATCATGGGTTTGCTGGGAACCCCTTCTGCAGGGCAAGGCAGTGGCTCTTGGTAAGGGGAGGCAAACTCTTCTTCCCCTACTGATGGCATCATTTCACCAAAGGAAGGACACAGTCCATCATGTAAAACATCTGAATGCAAAACAGTAAAGAAGGTTTGTGTCCAACCCTCAGCATGACATTCAGCAAGTCATAACTTCATTGATATCCCCACCTGAGCAGAATGATACCCAGCACACTCTGCAAAGTGCTTTGGGACTGCTGGAAAGTTACTTGACTTTTCTCCAGGAATGGAAACTTTTACTTTAAGAGTAAGAAAACCAGACCTGTGAATGGCACATGTTTGGGGCTGAGCAGTACTGCTCTGTTTGGAGCAGTCTTTTGTTGCAAGCAGCAAGTCCAAAACACGCATGGTATCTTAAAGTTTCTTGTCTGTGAAGAGCTGAAACTGGAGAGACAAAAACCAAAAAGTAACCACACACTGCTTAAGCACAGGCTTGGCTGCCCACCAAGTATTAGTGACCACAGTGACTGTACTCCAGCCCAGAGCTGGGTCTCACTAACAGCTTGGACATCCCCTGGTCACCCAACAACTTCCCCATGGGACAGACAACAACTGACAGTCACCTACTCTATGCATTTTATCAGGTGGATATATTCATATATCCTCATATATATATAACTATATATAACACTAATATTTGTGAGTTTCATAGAATCATTAAGGTTGTAAAAGATCTCTAAGATTCCCAGTGAATTGTGCATCCCTGTTCACATCAGTTTGCTGTTGGACCCACAAGGATAACGGTTCCCTGAAAGGGCTTTGTTACTGAAGTAAAAATTGTGTTGCAAAAACAGTTGGCAAAATCTAAAAACTGAAGTTTTCCTCTTTGTACTCAGTTTATAGGCTAACAGCAGAAACTGGCTGCCTTTCCCTTCCTCTCCATACCTTTCCTGCTCTCCACACCTTTCCTGCTCTCCACTACAGCATGCTAGGGAGAGGGAAAAGAGCAGCCAATTTTCTTTCACAGGTGCTCCACTGTGAACCCACTGATCAGATTCAAGTGTTCCCTTATCTGTGGTTGTTCCCTGAGTTGGAAGAGTTGCTCTCCCTCACAGTTACAAGGAATTTCGTGCCTTCTCCTCAGTGGAGCGCATCGAAGCGGCTCTGCCTCAGCTCAGGAAAGGACAAAAAATGGCTGTGGTGCTACTGCCAGGGAGCTCCCCCCTTCACAGGGGATGACCAGAGCAGCTCTTGCAGCACCCATTACCCCACCTTGCTCTTAAAGCAAGCTGCATTGGAAATCTACCAAGCACAACTCAAGTCATTGACAGCACCAAGCAAAAGTGCAGGGAACTGCAGCGTGTGCAAAGGGAAAGGGAGATCAATGGTGTCTTTGACAGACGAATGAATCAGAGCAGGGGACTCAAAGATTTAGGGGAAGCTTTCTGGAGGCCCTGAATAGCTTCCTTGAAGGCTGCATGGCACACTGCACTGTGAGCTAGGTTCCACTGAACCCCAGTCACATCACTGGGAATGGCCCATGCCCGACCCGGTGACACGGCCACGGCCGAGCGGGCGGCAGGGCTGGGCAGATGCTGGCTGGAGACAGGCAGGGATTGAGCACAGTTAGAGCTTTGCACAGCATAAGCTGCACCCTTACATCCACCTGCCAAAAAAGCCCTGGCAGCCACCAGCTGCAAGGCAGGCACAGCATGGGAAGCTCTCCTTCCCACCAAGGCCTCTGCAATTCCCAGCACAAGCAGTTACACAAATTGTAAGAGGAAAATCTGACCTGCAGCATTACTTTATTATTTAACCTTGGTTCAGCTCCCCTCTTGCCCTTACATGAAAAACTTGCCTGTAGTTCTGGTTTGACTTTTCCATGCACAAAGACAGCCCTGGCTGCATGATCACTAACAGGTACCCACTGCCTCCTCCCCACATCCCAATACCCACAAAATACAGCTATTAACATCCAAATAGCACCATTGTATGGGTCATGCACTTTGTACAGTGAAGGACTGGGGCAAAGAGGAGTCTGGTGCAACCTTCCTGGAGCCACAGCAGTGTTGAGGGTGCTCCCAGTGCACAAGCATGCTAT
Organism: Cettia cetti; assembly: GCA_013401135.1. NCBI lineage: Eukaryota > Metazoa > Chordata > Aves > Passeriformes > Sylviidae > Cettia > Cettia cetti. The sequence goes on along the minus strand of VZUI01084601.1, from coordinate 10,799 downwards.
GGGTGAGATGGATTTCCACCCAGACCCCCAGCACTATCCTCTCTCCCCTTGAGAGAGCTGAGAGTGCTGCTTCTGTGGCAAGTGTGAGGTTAGGCTTGATTCCCAAATCTCTGATCAAAGAGGAGAAAAAATTGCACACAGCAGAGAAAGCGAGTTCAGAGGAAAACAGCACAGCAGCCTCCAAACCCTGCCCTGAGCTTCTCTCGAATTGCCGTAAACCAATTCTCTGTGACTCATACTCTTCTTCTTTATCTGCTCTTTTCCTTCCAAACTTGTTAGAGAAGGCAGGTTTAGGCATTCCTACGAAGTGAAGCAACAAAGGAGCCCTTACCTCAGCAGGGATGCGCGGCAGTTTCTGTAACAGCCGGGGTGAGGCGTTGCCTCGCAGAGGCGGAGAAGCACCGCTCCCTGCGCCCCACCTCCCTGTCCCTGCTCCCCAGCCTCCCCGCCTGCAAGCCGGGTGACGCCTGCAGCGGGACACGCTCCTTCTCCAGGGCAGGCACGAGTGTTTAACGCCAAGGCAAATGCCCATCCCGCTTTGCTTGGTGGTTTCATGCTCTGAGCGCTACATCCCGCCCTGCCTCCTGCATGGCTGAAAGTGCAGCAGCTACCACACCTCTCCCCGCACTAAGCGGCTTTGAGCAGTGAGGACAAACACACTGAGGTGAGAGAAGTCCTGTTCCCACTACCACAGGCTGTCATGGGACCAACACCCACAGATGTGCTATTTTAGTCACAGGCAGGCCCACAGGTGCAGCAGCAGCCATGCGTCATCTGGGATGTAACCATCCCAAAAACAGCCAAGATTTTTGGCATGGGAACTCCTGGCTGGAGCAAATCAAATCCTCACACTCTGTTGGGTGGGAAGGCCAAATTAAAACAGTGTCAGCTATTCTGCTAGAAGTATTTAAGAGTTTGGGTAATAGTTCTCTCACCTAGAAAGATACACGGTATGGGTGAGAATGCATGGCAGAGTAAAGGGATGGCAACAGGATAAACACCCCTGTGTGAAAAATCTGGGTACAAATAAAGAAAATACCATCAACTTTTAAAATCTCTTCCTTCCTCTTTCAAAACACATAAAAATATAACTTCTTTGAGGGGACTGAAGAGGGAAGAAGGAATACAACTACACGTCTGGGACCAGCAAACCTGAAATAAAAAAATCAAGTTAGCAGAAGTTTATAGATGTGCCCAGCACTTCATGATCCAATTTACACAAGGCAAAATATGCCCTTGCAGCAAAGGCAGCCAACAGTATCTTCAGCTGCATGAGGAAAAATGACCAGCAAATGGAGAGAGGTGATTCCTCCCCTCTGCTTGGCACTAGTGAGGCCACACCTGAATCCAGTCCAGTTGTGGGCTCTCTAGTAGAAAAGAGACATGGACATATTGGAGAGAATCCAGTGAAGGGCCACAAGGATCATTAAGGGACTGGAGCATCTCTCCTATGAAGAAAGGCTGTGTGAGCTGGAGCAGCTCAGCCTGCAGAACACTAGGCTCAAGGAGAATCCTATGTGTATAAACACCTGAAGGGAGGGTACAACGAGGAGGGAGCCAGGCTCTTTCCAGTGGTGCACACTGACAGGACCAGAGGCAATGGGCACACCCTGAAATACAGGAGGTTCTCTCTGAACGTCAGGAAATATTTTTTCACCATGAGGGCAAATGAGTACTGGAATACATTGCCCAGAGAGATGGTGTAGTCTCCATCCTTGGGGATATTAAAAAGCCACCTGGACATATTCCTGGATAACCAGCTCTAGGTGGCCCTGATTGAGCAGGGGGTTGGTTCAGACCACCTCCAGAGGTCCTGCCAACCTCAACCTCCCATGACTTCCCACAGGAAGCAGCAGACAGACACCATTTTCCTTCATCCTCCCAGTTTACACAAATACAAGAAGACCAAGAGAACAGGTCACAGATTTTTCTTCAGCCAAGGAGTTGGGTCAGTCCTGGCCTCACATCACTGGTTTGACAGCACACAGGACAGAGGAGCAGAAGGAAGACCTTGCATGGCACTCTTGGTCCCTTGCTCCTGCCAGCAACTGTGTTGTAATTATTTTGTGGACAAACAATACACTTTTAACCCCACTTAGGTTGCCACTGCATGCTGTGGAGAACAGCAGCAGCCAGCAACCTGGCAGGGGCAAAAGCTGGCCCCAGGCATTAGTCACCTGTACACCAGCACTGACGCTTGCACAAGTGGGACAATTGCCTGCATGCCTGACACTCTTCTGATATCCTAACCAGCCTCTTAACACGGGGACCAACAAAGAACACCAGATCCAAGACAGAAACTGCAGATAAAGCTTCTCAGCCAGCAGCTCCGGTGCCAGGTATTCATTGCTGAGCCCCACCTACCCGACAGAGCCAAGTGACAGACAAGACATGCTGATGCTTGTGCTATAAGCAGATTGCAGTCTGTGCACTTGCTCTACTACCAACTGCAAACTTCACCAAGCCCATCTGCATCCTGGGGTGATCCTCCCCACTCCCCCTAACCAGCTCTGAGTTACCCAGCCTGCTCAGGTGAAGACTGCAGGGGCACAGCTGGGCAGCAAGGGTTCACCAGTTTTGGAGAGCTGCTGTAGAGCACCCAGCAGTGCTGGGAACCCTCTTCCAGGGCAGACAGGCACAGGGCACTTCAGATGAAGCACGTTCCTTCCCCGTGTCTGGATTTGGGACAGCATGGCAGGAAGTTACTTGTCTCCAAAACTACATCAAAGGATCCTGAGGCATTTGCAGCTACTAACAATCACACACTGAACTTGCCAGCATTAGTCTGTACATGCTGACCAGCAACAGCAATAATTTTTTCCTTCCCAAATTGTTCCTGTCCCTTGGAAAAGGGTGACAGGGAAGGTCCACATTAACACCTGTAAACCTGAAGCCACTGGTATGCAGCACATCGAGACTGCCTTGTGTTAGGAATGAACAGAACTGCACTGCACATTTGATTTGCATTAAATGTTCCCAGCAACAAGTCAGATAGATTAGTTTATTCACAGAAAGATGAGATTTTCTTGCACTTACCACATTTAACTTCCATCAAGGGAAGTAACAAACCCCTTTATCACATGAACTAGGAAGTACCTCAACAGAAGGTAAATATCCTCTGCTTCCAGTTGTCTCATGTGAGACAAACTATATGCATCACTAAAAGCCAAAGAGAATAATATTCAGAATAGACTTTTTCATGCACTCCTCCTCTTACATGCTGTTGCTTCATTGCTGTTAAGAATATCACAAATGCTCTTGCTTAAAAGCCAGGTTGATCTTTCCAACCTTTAAGCCCATCTATTCAACAAGTTATTTTAAGTAACTTTCAGGTCAGATGCACATGACTAATATTTTCACAGAGCTATTACAGAGTTTTTTTAACTTTTAATAGTAACTTTAGCTTCCAGATTACAGACCCTCCAAAGGCCGTTTCCACTGAAGCTGGTTGCCTTTCCTTCTGCATCTGGCAGTAAGCACCACAGCGTTTTGCATGCTCACAGTAGGCTGAGAGGCCAGGTCTTGTTTGTTTTCTCATTATAGCACTTAGCTCTGTTGTCTTCCTAATTCCCAGAACAGTGTACACATCCCACAAGCTGCTGTAACACCACAGGAGTGCTCACATCATCCCAGTCACACCGGAGAAGCAAGCTCAGCTCTCAGTCATTTATCTCCCAGGGTAATACCTGGTAAAGCAAGCATGCAGCAAGCCAGGTGGGGAAGGAAGGAAATTACCTATATATTTACACAGATGGAAGCAGATATCCCAACTCATCTTGGAGTTGTCATTCTGGAGAGAGCACAAGCTGGGAGTGGGGCAAAGAGGTACCAGAAGGAACTGACTGGTATTTCCAACAAACAAAGCAAATCCCCTTCTTTTTGCTGCTGGACACATTTCTTAGAGACTGCTGATGTTATGCAAACCTGGTACAAGCCCAGAGGTTAGAAAGGCTCAACAGCAGTACCAGGCTCTATAAATAAAATAGCCAGCAAGCCCTAATTCTTATTACAACACAGCCTATGATTAAATTTGCATAAAGGCAAAGCTTTTGGAGACAAAAATCTAAATAGTAAGTCTAGCAGCAGATGCTAAAATGAATCAGCAACAAGGTACTCACACCTGTAATAGAGCTGACCACATCTACAAAAAAGGACTACCTAAGAAAAATTAAGAGATGCTCTTGAAGGTCTGACTGTTGAAAGATTTAAGACCTTGAACTCATTAGCATTATGCCTCAGAATATCTGAATAAAAACAGCTCTTGCGTTCTGCGAGAACACTTATTTAGTCTGGGGGTATCATCTTGTCTAAAAGGATTTGTTAAGGAGGTTTCTTTTAGAGATGTTCTTACCATTTAATCCAGTTACCTCCTGTGTAACTGAGAATGACCCTGAACAGGGGAGGGGGGAGGCTGTGAGTGCAATCAGGCCTCTTGGCATCACCTTGGCCTTTTGCCACTGCTATGCATTAGCCTTCTACACTTGCAGAAATTAACCTGGGATGGAGGTTTAAAAAATACTAGGTACAAGTAACTGCGAGTTTCATAAATGTAAAACTTCATCTCAAGGGACAGATTCATTCACTTAGATAGGACCTGTTAGATGCACTAAGGGGCCATGAAACTGTCTTCTGCTCCTTAGCATATTATTTCACTGCCAACTCAACTGATTCACTATGTTAGTTTTTATCCTAAATGTGTCCAAGTGCGGTTGAAGCATTTTGACTTTTACTCTGGGCACATGCAGTGTTTCACAGACAATTAAAAATCTGCATAGCAATTAATCTCTATTCCAAGGACCGAGGTTCAAATTTCGTAGCCATTAATGAGTTTCAGAGAATGTTCAGGTCTGTGCAGTACAGCAGAGCCATGGTCGCTGTGCTGCACTCCTGAGCAGCTCCCAACTCCATCACAGCAAGGGAACAGAGCAGAGATTCTTCCCAGTGAGAGCGACGGGAGAGACCCGATGAGTCATGGGAGCCAGCTCTGGCAAAAGACGGGCTGCAGGCACAAACAAGTAGCTCAGATTTCATCAAATGAAAGGCAACAGGGAGCCAAAAGACTTTCTAATAGTTACTACAATAATTTGCTATTGGAGGGAAAAGGGGGGACATCAATACTCTGACTCTTTTCTGACTGTATCTGCTAACAGAACCAGGCATGCTTCTCTCAGTTCAAGATTTACAGGGAAATACAAAAATCACAATACAATCCATAATCTGCTTCCACACAAACATTAACCAGCAACTAAGACAGCCACCTTTTCATTTGCATTAAGAGATTAGCTAAAGCGTATCCCCCAGGGGGAAAGCCTCACAATACAAGGTTTCTGAATGTGATTTTCATAATCTGCCTGTTAGAGACAGGACCTTAAAAGCTCCACTGCAAATTCAGCACTCATTAATCCACTGACCCTTTTTGTTAAACTTTGTTTCAACTGAGTAGCAGTGTTTGACCCTCAGATTACAGCTACAACAAGAACAGCTGAATTTATCTTAATGGCAGTTTAGGTGCAAAAGCTAAAATTAGTAGTGTTCAATTAAAATTTTCAAAAGAAAGACTTTTCCCTTTCCTTTAATATTTCCAGGAAATGAACTATGAAGTACTGGTAAAGAGTGTGCAAAATGAGAACTCAGCTAAAGAAAACACATACTTATTTTTCTAACAGAATCTTCAACAAAGCAGAAACTGACTGCAGAGCCTTGCAAGAGACACGCACATTGTTGCTTTTATTTAATTCAATTTGGAAAAAAAAAAAGGGGGGGTTAAATCTACCATAAAGTACACAAAAACCAAAGACTGCCCACACATAACCACTATTTTACGATCTGAAGAGTGCAGAAGTTTTGGGAAAAGTACCAAGTTCCTCTCCTGTTTGATACCCCAAGAAGTCTTGACCCCCAAGGGTGGTCTGAGAGGACCAAGAACAGAGACCTGAGCACTGGAGCTGGGCCACTCCAAACGCAGGATCCTCCAGCCTCTTCCAGTGACTGGGACTGTCAGTTCCAGCAACCAACACCAGTCCAACAAAATCCAAACTTTGCATCGTGCTTGGTCATACTTCTTTTAAACCATTCCCTAAGTGCATAAGTGGCTTCTAAATCCATAATCACACTAATTTCAAAATTAGTCTTAAAACTCCTTCTGCAGGTCTATGCTCTCAGTTCATTGGTATCTCCTGACAGTGAATAAACCTGCTGCTAAACTACCTGTCAATATAAAAACCAGCCGCCCTGTTTTCTCTCACTTTTGAAGGCCCACAGTTAAAGAAAATTAAACACAGGCTTGAAGCTATACCATGTATTTGTAAATAAAATAACTTGACAGAACAAGATTACAAAGTACAAAATGAGCCCTTTCAGAAAGTTTTAACTACAAGAGAAGTCAATGTTCAGTCCATTTTCAGATTAAAAATTCCACATGCACGCATTGGTTTGGTTACAGCTTCAAGTGTCAGTGCAGCACAGTGCAAGTTTCATTCACAGATAAAAAGATATATGAAGTAGGTACAAGTACATTCTCAAAATAACAGGATGTGATCTAACTCTCAGATACTCTTTTCCCCACCACCAAAAGGTGCTGAAAAGCAAAACATATGGAAAACAAGGAGATGGACTCTTTAATAAGACAAGTTAATATCTGACAGTTAAGAAAGAGGAAACAATTGGATAAGGAAGAAAACTATTGTTAGTCATTGGAAGGTATATACGAGGGAGGTTTGTACTTTGATTCCACAGAAAAACAGAAGCTAGCAAGTCTCCCCTCCTGAAATAGAAATACCAAGAGGTACAAAAAGTAATCACTAATAACTCAAAGTGCCTTCTCAGAAGAGCCCATTTTCCCTGCTGCAGCATCACCACTCCCTCATCTCTCAAGGAAAAAGTATATGCAACTATTTACTTCCATTAGTCTTTCAATATATACAATCTGGCAATTTTACAGAATCTTCCTGGTCCCAAGTCTGTATTAAAGTGTTTTTCCCTTTGTGTATTTATTTCCAAGTAGAACAAATACTCCTCAGTGCTTCTAAAGAAAGCCTTACTTTTAGAAATTGTCTAAGCTAAAAATACTGATGCAATTTTCACCTGAAGCAATGTCTTGCAAAGTATGACTGTAGAGTGCCTCTCTATAGATGCTAAGTGCATCTTTAGCTACCAGAAATCTCATGGAGGGATACGACTCTGAAGTACTCTGCTGATTTTTATAAAAAAATGACTGACACTTTCAGCATACAGAATGGGAGACTAGTGCAACATACAGCATTGATTGTTTATTCAATAAATATTTAACCCAATTATTGCCAACCAAGGCAAACAGTGCAGAAATTGTCATTTAGAGATACAAAAGTTTAACATTTTTTTATATAAAGTCAGTTGCTACTATATTCATACAACTATTTCAAAGAGGTTTTTCTGCTTCAAAATTGAGGTTACCATTATAAAAATACAGAAACATATTTGGGGGTTTAACATGTCTTTGCAAGTGTAATTTTTACATTTATATGGGAACATGACACTTCTGTATTCAAGAAATTAAAATGAACACTATGATAGAGAAATTTTCTGCACTGACTATTTCATGATAGTCCTTACATACATCTTTCTTGGTCCTGGTTATACATTTAAAATGAAACAACTTGCATCTCACATTTATCCTGAGGTCAGCTGTGTAAAGAGGAAAGCCAGTTTTATAAGGATACTTGCAGGCTTCTTGTTCAAAATATTAGGTTATTTTGAAGCAAGCCAATAAAACTCCTGGGGGAAGAAAAAACCCAATACTCTCACCAGTGTTTTAAGAAAAAAATTGGTGACATTTTTGGGAATTACTTTCAAAAATATGTAGGCTAGCACACCCAAATGCTGTATCACCCAACTAAAATTTCAGTATGCATTTGCCAAATTTGAAACTTAGAAACTGTTCTGAAAATATATAAATCCCCATGAAGAATCTCCCTAAGCTTCTCATCTGAAGATCCCAACCTACAACACAACTTCTGCAAGGAGAAAGCTGCTGCAGCCTGTGGGAATCTGCAGAGCCTTCAGGTCTGCCTGCACAGGTGAGGACATGCCATTGGGGTCTCCATCATCCGCCAAGGGGTGCAGTTATGACCTTGTCAAAGCTCCACTTTGAACACAGCAGTTATTTTCAATAGCACCAACAATCTCCCAGATACCAGCATTTAGGCATATACAGACATAAAATAGGTTTGTTTCTTCCTGAATCAGCACAATTGGTACAAGGCACTGCTTGGCATAGGAAGTAGTAAGTAACAGCAAAACAAGAGTTCCCAAGTTTTGTGACATTTAGGTTTGTACATTGGGTGACCTTGTAATTAATTATATACCATGGCTAGAAAAATAAGATGGTCTACAGGATTAACAAAAACATCACCATCCCATGCATGCTCACAGTTTTCCTCCCTAGATCAGAAAAAACCCTGCATAACATACCAATGTGAAACATTAGAAAGTACAGGTTGTTAAATTAAGGAAGTACATTTCATTCTCCAATCTTCCACAAAAGTCTAACCTAGACACAACTCAAGTAAATGAAGTTGGAAAATATTCTGATAACATTTGCACCAACCTATCCCTGCAGAGGAGAAAAAAACCACTATTGTCTAGAGAATTCATAGATTGAGGCACATCGCAGTTGAAGATATTCAGGCATATTTCATGGCTAGAACAGAATTTCTCTGAGGAACCTCACTACAGACTTCCCCAAAAGCAGCTCCATATGGTTTGAAACAACTTGCAACACATGGAAGAAACATTTGGTCCTTAATCACTGCTGTCTTCATCGTCGTCGTCATCAGATACATCATTTAAAGACGACTTAGGTGACTGGCTGTAGGAGTCTGACCTAGCCGACTGACAAGCAGTCATCTCCCCTGTAGCAAGCAGCTCATAGCAGAAGTCGCAGATCCTCACTGGCTTGGAAGACTGGCTCGGCAGCAGGAACCTCTTTTCCGAGCACGGCCCGCACACAACGAAGCCGCACTTGCGGCAGTGGTGCCGGCGGTTGACGGGCGTGAACTTGGCTTTCTGGCAGCGCATGCACACGCTGGCCTCCGAGTCTGGCACCCACACGGCCGCGTGCTCATTGCTGGGGGTCTTCCCGCTTTTGGAAAGCAAATCAGAAACACACTTATTTATGTGGTTCATCCACTCCAACTTCTCCGTAGCGGTGGCAGCATAAACCGCAAAAGACTTGGTTGGTGTCTTGATAAGCCACCCGTTCCGTAAGTCTCCCTCGTCCTGGATGGAATCAATAGTGACGTTTTCCAGTGGGATTATGTGCTGTTTGTTGTATTTCTTCTTCTGGATGACAATGTTACCATAAACAAGAATGTCGTTGAACAGGAAGAACTGCCTTGCTTTGGGCTTCTTCCTACACAGTTTCGTTAGGACTCCCTCTCCAATCAGAACGCGGCCGGGAATAGTCAGGGGTTGACCAGCTGCTCCAAAGCAATTTTCCACTATACTTATTCTTCTAGTATTTGCTTCACTGTTTGCCAAGCGATCCACCATCTTTCACAAGTATCCTAAAATTAGAAAAAAAAAAGTTTGTTATTAGAACAGGACTGATTCAACAGCAAGCAGCCTTCCCCAAGGAAGGTACCAACCCCGCATTTCTTAAAATATCTAACAGGGCTGCTGTCTGAGAGGCATTGACTTGGGCTAGATTTAAATAAGTATTAACACCTAAGAATTTTTAGCAACCGATTAGTCTTTTTTCCAAAAGCAAAAATGTTCTATGCAGCTGACAGCTATCTTTATCACATAGACAGCACCTACAGCACTGCATTTGAGAGCCTCTGGCAACAAACTAGTTCCTCTGTAGTAAGGCTACTGCATCCTGGTTTAATGCTCATATTTCTCTGTATATCCTCCTGCACCTACTCCAGATAGCAACAGGAAGTATCATCCATCATTTCAAATTCTAATGCTACAAAAACATCAACTTAACTGAGCAGCCTGGAGACCCACATTAGTTTTAACACAACAAACAAATTATATAATTGCTGTTCACATAGGAAACCACACTTCCCCAGCTAGCTCACTACTGCTCTTTTTTTTCCAGTATGTAAACCTCAAATCATGGGCCAAACCCATGAATCTACCTGCTGGAAACATTTTATACAGGCCACAGCTTGCATCCCCCACTACATCTGCTTTCATGGCAAACTCTTGAGCCAGGAACAGGCAGTGAGTCATGGCTGGTGGCTCATCACCTGCTTGCTGCTGCCTTCATTTTGCAGGAATCCCACAGTCCCTCCCTCATCGCCTTCATGAGCCACATCAGCATCCATCATATCCAGGCGACCTACACTGGCAGATCTGCACAGAGGACAAACCACACAGCTCACAATTGCTCCTGAGAAAGACTGAGTGACCTGCACCAGCTCCAAGTTTTAAAAAGACTACTTTATTCTCGGGTTCGTTCGGTGGGTTTCCCGAGATTCAGGTGGTTTAAAGTCCTTTGCCCTCTGGAAAGCCCCAAGCCAGACGCAGAAACAACACGGAGTCCTCAGATGTTCTTTTTCACGGTTTCTCATGTTGTTTATTATTTCTTATCTTTTCTTTCTGCTCTGCCCGGCCAAGGTCTTCACAGCACGGGCATCAGGCAAAGACTCCCCCCCGTACAGGGACTCGTCATCTTTTATACAGATTATTGCGTATCTATCATTTACAATTTCACTCCAGTATCTACTAGCTATACTAAACAGGTCACTTCTACACTGACCCAATCCCTCTAAAGCTACTTTGTGCCAACGTCACAGCAGAAGATGGAGACAAAG
>VZUI01084597.1:86907-125070 GCA_013401135.1 Cettia cetti | reverse complement strand
TCCCTTTCCCTTTCCCTTTCCCTTTCCCTTTCCCTTTCCCTTTCCCTTTCCCTTTCCCTTTCCCTTTCCCTTTCTCTCTCTTTCTCTTTCTCTTTTCCCTTTTAAGGAATTGCATTATTTAATATTTTTTCAGCCTGTTGGCTACAGTTCATTGAAGAAATTGAACCTAAATTTTGTAAATCCATCACAGATGTAAAGATGACAATACGTCCTGTGAGACAAAATATGAGAAAGTTATTTGAAAAACAAAAGTGACATGTGCTGAGGAGTCTAGCAAAACATGTTTTAACATTTTTATTCATGTTTCTGATACACCTGAACATCACTGCACTTCTGGGAAACCATTTTTCCTTGTGATTTGAGAAGCTTGAGGGAAGCAAAGGTGTCAAAGCGAGCTCCCTGGGACATGAAACAAGAGAATGATGACATTTGTAACCCAGCAACCACTGGTGTGACAAGAATCACCCAAAGCACAGGAGAGCTGTGGGTCAGGCAGTGCCTGGGAGCAGGGCCAGCAGCTCAGCCAGGCTCCCCAGCCTGATGGACACTGCCAGCTTGATGTCTCATCTCTCGTGCCTTTGCACATTCTTTTGAACAAATGTCAAAGGCAGCTCAAAGCTCCTGAGAGAGTGGCCTTTGGTCTCAGGATGGTCAAGGAGGCTGAGAAAAGTGATGAGAATGGAAAGGAAAAGGAGAGAGAATTTCACCAAGGACTTGGAGCCCATAGCTCAGGGAAAAAACCAAAGCAAAACAAAAACAAAACCCCAAAGCCCCCACTCAACAAAATAAAAAAAAAAGCCCCAAAAAACCCCAACTAAACAAACAAAAAACCAAACCAACTGCTGAACAGAACAGGCAACACAAACAAATTTAAGAAACTTGAACTGTGAAAGAAATGTCCTACAAAGGTCTGAGGGGCCTCAGCAGATTTTGCTCAATTCAAGAAAACACTGACATGAATAAAACCAAGCTTGAGGACAACGAGCAATTTGTTCCAAACCCAATTTATGTTTATCCTCTCTGACACAGCCAATTTGAGCTAAACACAGTATTTATACTAATAAGACCAGATTTTTAGATTAATAAGATCATCTTATTAAGGAAAATATTTTGCTGATTTTTTGCTTCTTTGAGAGCCAAACCAGTTCAAATATGGGCTGTATTGGTATCAGCAGCTAAACTGTTAGATTAGAATGCTGGATACCTCCTAAAATTTACAAGACTTTTCTTCCATGTCTATTCAGCTTCATAGGCTGGCAAAATTCTTCTAAAGATCTAAACAGTTTCCAAAGAGCTTTACAGATTTTGGCCTTGTTTAATCAACAGGTTGACCATCGTGACTAATATTTGCAAGTAAATGTTATAAGACTTAGAGGCTCACAGCAGCTCCAGGAAAAGGTACAAAGACAAGTAAAAAACCCTGAGCTTGTGTTCATGTTACATTGACTGAACAGTATTTAGATCCAGTTTAAAACGTCTGTGTTTTTTTCCCAATTTTTAATGTAAAAGACTGATTTTACATGCAAGATTGAAAGGTTAATTGCAATTTTTGCTGCTGGTGGAAGTACAGAACTACTGCAGCTGAGCCACCGGCTCTAAGCTAGGCTGTGCTGGGGGCTGTCAAATTGTTATCAACACTACCCAGCAGTTTGCTGCCCAAAGTGAAGAAACAGAAATCACAGCTGAAACTATATGAGAAATCAAACTCCAGCAGTGTGAGGTGCTCAGTGATCTCAATTCCCAGTCAGCAGCTGTAGGATCAGTAATTATCTGAGTGGCAATGCTGTCTGAACAAGCGTATACATTCTCAAAATCCTGACAGTCACCAAAACAAGGCAACTTCTAATCTGAGAAGTGGCACCTACCACAGCTAGGAGCCCTTAGCAGCACGCTGTTCAGAGCAAATATTAAACCACCTCCTGACACACCTGATTTTCTGTAGTAGCCTCACACCAAGGAAGGATTTCATCTGTCCCTGCTGAGTTCGTGAGAGCTGACAAGAATAAAAGCTGAGGTGTTATGGCTGGAGGCCATATTAATTTTTTAAATCATGAAAAATACATTAACAAATGTTCTTTAAATATACTTTAAAGTTATGAAACTACACCAAGTTAGAACTAACAATGTAAGCTCCTGGGGAAGAAGGAAGGGAGAATGACAGTGACATATTTTTGGTCTTTGCAAATAGTAGAATCACCAATAATAAATCATCAGACAGTCCACAGCTCTTTCGGTATTGCATTAATATTTTTGCTATGTTGTACTTATAAAGAGTAGACACTGCATTTAAACATTATTTATAGGAATATCACAATTTTTCTGGTTCGGCATACAAAGTTTATTCATGTTTGAGGAGACCAGTCCCAACCTGTCTGACCCTGACCTGTCTGACCCTGACTTGTCTGACACCTTTCAGCCAGGATGCTCCTCGCTGCTCCTTTACATTGTTTTAATTTACATATTTCCTGCTCCTTCCTCCACTCCACATGTGAACTGCTTCCTTGCCAAATGAAATGCATAGTTAGTAAAGGGAAGTCAGCAATGGACGATGTGAGATGTACATTATCCATTCCCATGCTGGCAGTGAAATGAAGAATTACCAGACTGACAGCTGAGTATCTGTTATTTTCGGAGAAAATGCCCTTTATTAACCATTCACCAGAGCAGGGTAAAGAGCCTGTCACTATTCCTTGCAACTGCTGCTGAAGGGATCTTTGTGCAGACTCTGAGGAGAGACCTTACACTAAAAGAGCATCATATCACTGCACAGAGGAGATGGCTCCTCAGAAGTGTGGATTAAAACATGAATTATGAATGACAGGGAATGAACATCCCCCTGCTAAGACAACGGTATTTTGGGTACTTTCACTGTCCTGAGCTTCCATTCACAAGTAAAGATATTAAGCTCTCTGAAGGCTAAGATGAATATTTATGTTGCTTCTTGGATTGAGGACCAGAAAATAATTACTGTAGAATGAATTTCAGCTGAGGCAGTTGCTACCTCCTGCTGAAGCCCTATTTCAGAGAAGAGTCCATAAAAGAAAACGAAATATCGATTGACAAACTGGAAGCTTTTTTCACCTCAACAACATTTGGTGTGATGAGATATGATTCTAGACCAGGGAGATTCAGTGTAGTGGGAGATGTGGGAACCAAAGAACTGCTGGCATCTTCTCTCATTGCTGTAATAAATGTTACAAGCGCCTTAATTAAGGTTCTAATAAATGTTTAGGTTTAACTGTTGCTTCCACATCCACAATGGAAAATGCATCAGGAAAGACAATGCTTTTCTCCTAATGAGTTTTCAAGCACTGCAGACAGTCTCATTCTGCCAAACTACTTGAATAAGCTCCAGAATCCAAAGTGTGATGAAGACTGGAGTGAACAAGTCATATAAAGCCTGCAAAGATTTGAGATGGCTCAACAAATATCCAGCTACTGGAAGGACACAGTGGAGACACAGGAATTACTCACCACTGGGTATAAGCTTAAATGGACAAAGTAATAATTCACAACAGAGTGATTTAACCAAACTTTACATTTCTGCCTTCAGGAAAAACAAAACAAACAAAACACCCAGGAAGTTGTAAAAAAGTATCTCCAATTCTGTTCAAGGTCAAATTTGTGTCTGTTTTCCATGGGAGATCCAAAAAAAAAAAAAAAACCAAAAAAACCCCTTTAAATTATCTGCAAATGTCATTTCAACTTCTCAGCAGTGAGCATCTCTGAATGTCACATCACTGAGCATCACCCACCGTCTTTGAGGATTGTTTCTCTCTCTGTGCCATCAATTTTCTGTCGCCCAATTAGGAAACTGGTGGTATCAGCAAAGTAAATGTAATTGGTTTCAGCGTGGAAGTCCAGAGCACGAGGGTTGACCAGGTTCTCTATGGGGATCATGTACTCATCAGACACTTTGGTATTCAGGTCCATTCCCCGGATTATTCCTGGCCGTCCCTTCCCATAAAAAAGAAACAATTCATTCTTTGGCCCTGCAAAAGAAAGATTACAAACATAAACAACTGATGCTGCCTAATCTTCTTCACAGTGCATAATGTCCCTCTTCAATTAACTGGCATAATTAGTGGGGAGCAGGAGCCTTATCCAATACCAAAAATTAAACTTTCATATATTCTGAAGGTATCTAGATTAAAAAAAAAATAATAAATCTAGCTAATTACATTACCTTATTCAAAATACAGGTTACTTCAGTGAGCTGCTTACATCTAATTTTTTTTTTTTTTTTTTTTTTTTTTTTTTGTGTAAAAGGTCACACTGAAAAAGCAGTTGTAGATCACAGAATAACTTTGCATCTGCTGTGAAATGGACTTATATAGCTCTGTAGACATTTAATTTTACAATTCATTGGGATCTATCAAGGTAATATAGACCACAACTGAAGTAATCTTAAAATCTAACAACACCATGAACCCTAGCATATACAAAACATTTTTTTCCACCTTAAGTTTCTCATAATCAAACAACAAAAAAAGATTAAATTTCTTTCAGATTGAAAGGAATACAACAAATCAACATACTCTGTTCTTTCCAGCTGAGGTAGAAAACAAGGGTGTCAATAATTCATATTTCTAAGATTTTCACAATTTAAATAATTAAGCTGATTACAAACAACTGAAGCTTAGCAAAGTGATTTTCTTTCCTTAAAGATAATTATAGATATCCTTAGAGGCTTAATGCTATCAATATACCTCTTAAAATTCTCTATATACTTTTTCCTGCTGCCTCTCAGGGTTTTTGATGGAATTGTCAGCGAAAACTACATCAGGTTTGACTGAGGTCAAATAAATCCATCTACCAGCATCCATCAGAGTATCTAACTGAATGTCTTCTATCTGAACTAAAGCAGCATTGTTTGACTGAAAAACCAGGCAAAACCCAGGCACTGTCCAAAACTCCTCTGGGCTGTAGGTGACCAACAGATTGTGTACACGTAATGTCAGGTGTAACCACAGCTGCACAAACCACGTTTGCTTTCAGAAAGTATTCTGACAAAAACCTTGACTTGTTCACATGAATGTTCTGCTTTTGTGTTCTAAGTTGATTGTATGGGTGTGACAAATTGGATGTGACAAACTATTAAGCAGCATTCCTTCACTATTAAGCAGCAGTACTTGTTTGCTGTGAAAATAATAATTCTCTTCCTTAAATAAGAAAATGGCATATAAATAAAGAGTGAGGCTGATTAATGTAAAACTTGTGATAATTTTTAGCATTCTTTGAGTATCCCAGGTTTAGCCTGTCACTCCTGTGAAATAAGCAAAATCAAACACTTTTAAGGGAATGAAAGGAGCACGTGAATAAAGCATCGGGTACACATTACAAACTTTACCCCAAAGCAGCCCATGCGATTCTCTAGAGAACACCCAGAACTACCCCCTGGCTGGCAGACTGATTCCAAGAACGTACTTTTGCATGACCTGCCATCACTCCCCAGGATGAAGCCAGTCCTGCAGCGACAGGTCCGTGCTTTGTAGCTGCTGCTGAGCAGGCAGACGTGGGAGCATCCCCCCGGCATTCCGTACGGGTCCGCTTCACACGCGTGGCTTCTGGCTATGGCCAGGGGAAAACAGCACTCAGACACGTTGGAGACAAGACAATTGCATGCATCAGCATGGAGCAAGGTTAGACAGAGAAAAAAATGTAAAAAAAGGGGATTTGTGACGCAGTAAGTCTTTCCCCAGAATGTAACTGCTAAGGAAGGTGTTTTTTAAAGAAGTTTTTCTCCTCCTTCACTCTCTGAACCAGAGTTAAAGGTGAAGAAATTAATATCCAGCATAAACACAACAGACAGTTGGGGATACAAGCATCATAAAGTCACTCCAGGACATCATCCAAGCCAGGCCAACAATGCCCAGGGCTATCAAGCCGTGCCCATGGCTGTGTGCAATCGCCCCTTTGTGAAGAAGCTCCTGCACAGCATTTTCTGGGCAGCGCTTCCCTGGGGGAGCTGGCACTTCTCCCCTTTTCCATTTGCTGCTTTGGTTCATTTGGTTGGTTGGGGTTTTCTGAGAGCAGAGAGCATGCCATGCCCACACAGTCTGCTATTCCTTCACCTTCACTAGACTGCAGCTTTCTGGGCAGATATGTATGCTGAAACCAAAGAACAGAACAAGCCCTGCAGAATTTTTCCTTATTTATGGAATCACAGAATGGTTTGGGCTTGAAGGGACCTTAGAGCCCATCTTATTCCAAACCCCTGCCATGGACAGGGACACCTTCCACTAGCCCAGGATGTTCTAAGCCCCGTCCCACCCGGCCTTGAACACTTCCAGGGATGGGGTGCAGATTTGTACATTTGGGATATAAATCCAGGTAAAGAAGCCAAAGAATTCTTTTCCTTTGATTTCATAATTTCAAATGCAGGGTTCTACATCAGCAGCCTAATTTTTTTTTAACTTTAAGGCAATATGCTGAAGAAACAAAATCTACCAGGCTATCTTACATTTACTAAGCTGACTTAAAACAGAATACAGTATTCTAGCTCAAAAAAATGTTCTGCTCTTCCTACTTTACCTCAAGCTGTTCAGTTTTTTTTTAAAGAAAGCAATCAAGTCGTATAGGGTCGATAAGGTTAAAGGTAATACAGAAACTCCACCAAGCTGAGACAGCTTTTACAGAGAATCTTGACAAGCAACAAACATGTCCATTCAAAACAAAAGCAGTAGTGGAGTAATCACAGGATGTAATAAAAGATTACACTGTGCTCATGTCTCTCCTCTACACAACCTCTCTGACTCCCTCAGGAGTACAAGTGGGATGATAATAGCAAAGAAAGAGTCTTTGCAGCCTCCTTCAGACATTGACATCTGCAAATCAATGTCCTCAGCTCCAGGGTGAAAATTAGTTCACCCACTCTACATCAATTTAGAGTTTGTTCCCACTTCAGAAACTTCTCCAGAAGCAGCCATTCTGTTTAGAAACATCGACATTGAGAATTGATGTGTTGGCTTTTCTGTCTAAGTGGTCATGGCAACAATTTACCGTTATCAGTCATGCCAAAAAATGCCCATAAAATGTCACTGTAGAGATTTTGGATCTTGTTATTTTCGTACAAAGTTCCCATAATACTGCATACAGGAAGTTTGCAAACAGATTACAATCATACAGGACTATGGACATCAGAAATTGCTGTTTTACCAAAAAATTCTGAGTTTTTCATTCTAGATGAAAGTGAAAACCTCTTTGACAAATTACAAAGTTGACACTCAAACAAATCAAGGAAACCCTGTCAGCATTTCCCTCTCTCTTGCCTTTTTGGCAGCCCCAAAGAAAGGAGCTCACCTGAGGTGTGGAGTCTGAAAAGCAGCCCCAGAGATACCTGGAATCTCCTGAGCTCTGAGACCCAAGGAACGTGGACACCACTGGACATCCAACAACTCTGAAGGTGTCAAATTCTCAGAGTGCAGAGCAGGGCTCTTGGGTGGTTCTCAGACTGAATTCTCACAAAAGGGTTGAGTTGGGAGCTTAGAGACACAGCAAATGGGACAACAACCACACAGAAAACTGGGCAGCTCAAATCACAGAGTGTTGTGCCACAAGGAAAAAAAATCACTGTCTTCAGATTTTTTTTTCTGGTAGGACCTTTTAAAACACACAAGCCACTGTTACATGCACCCTCCTCAGCCTAACAACTTAAAAAGTCTTGGCTGGAGGTTTTCCAAAGATATTGTGTCAATATCTGATTTTGTGTTTTCTAGAGGGAGGAAATTTGATCTTACCTGCAGCTTGAGTCCTTTTCTGGTACACACGGATCTCTTTAGCATTGTCCAGCCTAGCAAGAGCCTGAACATCAGTACCATTGTATCTGTTTATTCGTAAAATGCTGAGGTTATCTGAATGAATTGTATACAAATAGTTTTCAAATACTGCCAAACCACAAAGATGCCTAATCTGGAAAAGAAACAAATGGTATCGTTATTTTAGCTCAATATTTTAGGCATATCTGTGAGATGTTAGAATCAAATGCTACCATGAATTGTATGCGATAAACTGTACAAAAGGTTTTCTGAATATTTGTAAATATTAAGCACAAATTACACTAAAAGTATAGTTCACATTCTTGTAGTCTGAAATTTAAAAGCTTTGTACAAGAAAGGTAGAAAATTCAAATTATTTAGCAATCTAAATTGATTTACTCTACAAATTCCCCAGTTTCTGTTTTTTAAATTAAAAACCTTTGCATTTTTCAAGTGCAACAGCTACATTAGTATTAACTAATGATCATTAACTAATAGTAACTAAGATAAATTAACTATTAACTAATAAATATAGCAAACTTAGAAATTTTAAACATAGTTCTTAGGTGTAATTGATCCACTTTTAAAAATTATTTTATGGTCAAATCAGGGCAAATGGTGCAAGATATACCGGCTGAATGTTTTCTTGAGTACGTGAGAAATGAACCAATTCTGTCAGCTCTGCTGTGTTCCTTTTGTGTTGGTATCTTTGAATATGGTGGTGGCCACTTGGTAGTGCTTGTTTATCAAAAAGTGAATTCTAAAATTGTGATAATTTCTGATGTGTCTGGGCACATTGATTAAAAATTCCCTAATGGCTGGTAGCTAGACAATCACAGCTCAAACACAAAGTGTTCAATAATTTAGAGGCTGTGCTTGATTTATAGATTTAAAAAATACAAAATATCTCACTGGCAATTCTGAAAACTGAACAATTTAAAGAGCATTTTTTGGCAGATGTTCAGATATTCACAGGCTGAATATCTTATTACTTTAATCATTAAATTGCTCACCACGAAGTATTCACTTATCTCATTCGCTCACAAATTCAGACACACGTCACCAAAAACCAACCCAAACAAAAAAAACTTGTTCTGCATCAAGTATTTCAGTCATTCTGGAAATTATACCACAGTTGGTCAAGTATTGCCATTGTATTCTATCTTCACCCAGAAAAAGGAATAATAATTGACATCATTGGAAGTGTTTGATTAGGATCCAATAGAAATTCAATGCAATTATAGTAAGATGGAGAAGAAAACAGCCTTGAAAATAAAGAGACATCTGTAGCAAACTGTGGAATTCTCCCCTGAATTGCAATCTTTTCTTCCCTATTTCCATCTGCACTCAGTATAAATCTTCATCATTTAACTCTCATGTGAGATTTTCTTTATTAAAACTATGAAAGCTATGTGGCTCTTTTTGCATTGCATTTTATAATGATCTAATTATTTGTATTTATTCTTAATTTGTTGGGGTTTTTACGTCTCATGAAGCTTTCCAGCAAGAGTGAAAACATTACTGGCTTGTCCTTTGAAAGCCACACAGGCTGTCAATCACAGAATCCAGTTTTGTTTGGAAAGCACATCTTTGATATGTTTGCACTTACATGATAAACTTTAGTCCCTAAACATTCTTGGGAACAGTTTTGTGGTCTGCTGTTTCCTTAGACTAAGGAGGAGTAATTTGGAGAAAGAGTCATTCTAGATCATAGCATATGCAGCACAAAACACACTGAAATTCCCAATTCTTCATTTGAGTGGAAAGACAACCAGTACCATTTGTGACAACAGTGAGAGGCCAAATTTTTAATACCCTTCACCCATATAAAAAAAAAGAGATCTCATTTTTTAGGTAGTTTTCAGAAGAATCCCTCTGAACTTTATAGAAATCCTCTTTGACATCTAAATTTCAGCAAGAGGAAGAGCAAGCACCTCTCCTATGACACCAGTACAACTCACTAACAAGCCTATAGTTATTTGTTGTTGGCTTCTGAAAATGATTTTAAATTTTTAAGTATCTATTCCAAAATGTTACTTAAAAAAACCAAAACCAAAACCAAAACCAAAACCAAACAAAAAAAACCACCCCAAACAAAACAAAACAAAAAGTTTTCAAGACCTCTAGTTCCAGAACTGGTTAAAGACTGGGGATAGACTGGCAAAAATAGGAAGGTGCTCACCAAACCACCACTTAAACTGATTTTTCCCACATTTTCTGCCTATTTTTACTCTAACCAGTTGCATCTTGGTAAACACCGATTACTTGGAAGCAACAAATGACAGATGAACAGGTAAAATGTTTATTCTGCTTACACATTTTTACATTCCCTGTTTAAACTCAGGCAGAAATAGATGCAAACTTGGTGCCCACACCAGCCCTGGCAGTCCAAGCAGAGAGCAGAGCAGTTTGGACTTTGCTGATTTTCCCTGGATTTACATATGACTCACAACTGCCAGAGAACTCTTCCACTCCCCAGACTAATGGACTGAAATGCTCCTGCTCAGACTCACAGTCTCAGAGTTTATATTCATGACTCTGAACATCAGGATCAGCTGTGAAAGGCATCATTGCCATCAACAAAAATAAGCTTTAAGGATATCCAGATTATTCTGAATGGGTGAACAGCTTTAGCTATTCTAGTTCACATTATTGAGCCTGTTAGTCTCTCCTTCCTGAGTGGGTAAGGACATCTTGTCATTAATGATTTATCTTCCTGCACCTTTCCACCTCAGATTTTCCCTCCTGAAGTCTTTAACAATGGTGACTTACAGGGTGCATTGTTAATGAGACACTGCATGGAAACATTCATAGATTGCAAAATTGCTAAATTGCAGATAAACCAAAACATGTAGATGGATCTTTTAAATTCTAACACATCTGAAATAAGAAGGTAAAAAAACCCTTATGAAGTTCCTATAGCTGCTAGCACTATTTACATTCATTTATTGATATCATCACTTTTTACTGATTTGCAAATAAATACCTACTTGTCTGCCTTTAGTTATTGTTTGCCTCCTTCTCCCCTGATAGTCAACAACCTCCACACTCTCCAGATATATGTCAAGCCAGTACACATATTTATTGATGAGGTCTAGTGCCAGAGCAGTTGGCTGTTCAATTTTTGAGTCTACTATCCACGTCCTGTTCATTCCATCCATGTCACATCTCTCCACCTTGGCAGCATTCCCGTAGTCTGTAAAGAAAAGCTTTCTGTTGAAAGAAAATAAGATGTTGTAAGTTTTACAGGGTGTGAGCAGAGTGCAAAGCTCTTGCTGGCTCTGGGAAAAGGAAGTTTTTGTTCAGTGTCATTTCAATTTCCTATATACCTCATATTGATAAGCACATAATTATTTTTAAAAATTCACCGTATCTTCTAACAAATTAACAATTACACAGAATTTTCTTCCAAATGTAAAGCACAGAAATTCTAAATGCACTTTCTTACAAAACAGATACACCACATAATACTTCTAAAATTGCAATCTTAAATTCATTTTAACCATTATTTCTAAAAAATGGTGGGATAGTTAGAGATGACAGTGACAAAAGCACAAAGCACTCAGGTTGTCGGTAGAACAGTTATTGCACATAAGCTAAAACAAATATGGGGATCCCCACTGTCAGCTATTTTAACATTTATTTCTGAAGGAGATGCTTTAGTCTGTAGAACATTTGTCTCCAGCCTTGGAAAGGTGTTCAGGCTTCAGAATGCTTCAACAAATCCAGTGAGTCATTCCATCCAGGAATAATGGGAAACTATCAAAGGCTAAAACTGCTGCTAAAGCTGCCTAACCCGATACTTGATCAGCATTCACTGGGTTTAGCACACGCAAATCAATTTTGATTAACCTGACAATATTTTAACAGGATTACCTATTTGTGAGAACAAATTACACTTGCAGGCTGAAGACCACCTTGCCATGACTTTAACATGCTGTAAAGAATAACCAGATTCCAGGCTGAATGTTACTACAACTACTTTGAGAACCAGGATTTCATTATCCAAATGAAGTGAATTATCTCCTAGTTATTACCACCAATGGGAATAACTTTGGACCAACAGCACATAAAACTTCAGATATCTTTATGTGACAGAGCAGGAATTTATAGCCTTGTAACCTCTCATAAAAATCCAGTTTTAGGCTATTTGCTGAACAGCAGAATGAAACTCATATCCTTTACTTTTAGTCTTCAAATAAATAGGACTACACTTTAGAGGTAGTTAAAGTGTCTCAAGTGCAAAAAAATTGAAAATTTAAAAGAAAACAAACAAAAACCCAACTTTTTTTAAAAAAGTAAAGGCATAAGAATCATTTGTAGTCTATGTTCAGGAGCTGTCAAATGCCAAGATGAATTGATCTCAGAGTCATAGAATAGGGCTGGAGGAGAATTTGAAAGGTCATGTAGTCCATCACCAGGCCATAAGGCAGAATAAACTTTACCTATAACATTCCTGAGGGATAACTCCATTCCTGACAGGGACTTCTATTTATCAAAATAATTCTGAGTTCCTGTCCTGTCCTTCATTGTCATTCTTTATCCCAGATGCACTCTAAGAATATATTTAAAAACACACACTTAACATTCAGGTCTATATAAATCAAAATGTCCATAGCACAGAATATTTGCAAAATAAAAATCATGCCTGAAAAGCAAAAGTAATTTGGAATGAAAACAGAAAGAAAAAAAAAAAAAAAAAAAAGTGTGTATATAGCAGTATATACACTTATTTATGTATGTATTCATATCATCAGAAATAACAAGGCCAACACCTATATATATTTAAAATAAGTTTTTATAATGTTACATGTACTCCAGACTCCAATCTGTACTTCTGGGGATTTGATTTATGCAATTTAATGGAACTTTGTACCTCAAGATTCAATAATTCAAATAAAGCTCATTTTGGAATCATAGAACCAACCTGGGTTTGCTGTGACCAGACTCTCACATATATAAAAATATATATAAATACACACACGTTGTAAATACACATCCAGACACACAGCAGCTACAAAGACCTGAAGTTTGACTTCAGACTGCATAGTGTTCAGTTTTATTAATAATTTAACATTTCTACAGATTAAAACACAAGTTAAAAAACAAAAGTATTAGTCTTTTACAATGAGATTATCTTTTCAGATCAGACAGAAATAAAATGTTTGTATGTCAATAACCAATAGATCCAGTAATGAATATCTAAGAATTAAAAATATTTAAGAGGCTGCTCCAGTTTTCTGGAATATGGGGTAATTTCTTTTTTTTTTTCCTCAATATCTGTATTATAATAACATCATTTGTACAAGTTATCATGACTTCATGTGTAAATGGCACTCTTTTTACTCTAAAAATCATTATTCTTCTCCTGGAGATGGACAACAATGAAACTTAATAATTAAAGGAAGAGGTAAAAGACACAACAAGAAACTAGTCACCTAAATGATGCTCCATGGTCAAAGCACTGCAAATTAAATTGAAAGAATTAAAGGTTTTACTGTGTAATCTTGAAATACCATTCTGCATTTAAAGACTAATGCAGATTTTTAGAGTGAGGTTTAAACCAGAATTGCATTTCCACACCAGAAGCTGACCCACAATTACACTGTACTTCCTTTACCTTGGGAGCTCTAAAGGATGTGCTGTACAGTATTTATTTCAGCTCAAGGCTAATTTCTCTGCTCACAAATGGTGCTGGGTTTGTCTCTCCATTTTCAGCAGAGGGCAATGAAATCTTTTATCCATTCACAGAGCAATTTTGGGAGGAGAACTGACCCTGTGCACGTCCCTGCACAGCCCAAGCTCAGAGCACTGGGGTGACCTTGGGGACAGGCTCTGACAGAGAGCTGAGTTCATTAAAGCTGAGTTCATGTCCTGAGACTGCCACTGAGGATGCCAACTGAGGCTGCTGCCGCAGTAAAAATGTTGACACTAAAATAAATGTTATTAAGGCATGTTATCTTTTGAAAGTTATAGACTTCATGTGTGCAAATTCTGAATTCTGCCTGCAGTTAAACAACAACAAAAAGGGGAATTTTCTTCATTAAGTTCTGGTGCTTTGCAGGCATTTAAACTCGTGAAAGTATTCAGTTGTTTTGAGTCTTCCAGAACGGCTTCACTGTGGTCCCAGCAGTCAGGAATCTACATCTAATAACTAATGGTGATATCTTCCAGGCTGAATTACATAGACTGATTTCTGCAGCAGCTTATTTGGCTTAAACAGCTATTTTCACCTGTCCCCCTCTCCAGAGATATTTCTAGATGGAAATCAAATTCTCTCCCTCTGCCTAGCAGCTAGAGATAAGCAAGGGGAGGCAGAGTAAGACAGGCTCTTCCTGCTGCCCTTCTGTGCAGTTATTCCAGTTTTAGGTCGGGGATGGAACAAGCAGGGCCAGCGCTGTGTTTGCTGCTCCAGGGCAGAGCTCACCGGGGCCTGCACCACAGCCCAGCAACCTCCCTGCTCCAGCCGCAGATTCCCAGCCCTGCACGGCATTGCTGCTTCCACAGCTCCGTTGCTCTGCTGATATAAACTCATCCTCTCCCCAGATATTACAGGCACCCTACTCAGCCTAACAGCTTAGTCTTAAAAAGGTTTGGCTGGAGGTTTTCCAAAAAGTTTGGTTCTAACGAGGAACAAATACACAGGGCCTATTCCCTCCACATCTGAGCAATGACAACTCTCCAGCTTTTTTAAATATCCTCCCTGAAAAGCTCACTGACTAAAAACAACAGTAAATGCTGCCAGAGCTAATTCCAGAAGAATGCTGCCATGAGACAAAAGTGACAGTGAACTTCCCAGTCCCTGCTCATACACCTGTGGTCATAGATTCATTTTTCCTGCATTATCAAGCCTCAAAAAAAAAAAAAAAAAAAAGTAAGGAGGGCCCCAAAAGGGCTGTTGTTCTTTCCTTACAGAGACATCTGTAGGATAGTTACTGCTTTAGTTCAGCTGCCAAACCCCTCATCACCACTGGTTTTGTCCAAAACCTTCTCTCTCTGTCACTTCCTTTTGTTTTCCAAACTTTCAGTCACCTCCTTCATAGTCCACCTATTTAATTAGCTGAGAAATAATTGTTTTCCCTGTAAAGCTACATTTGGGCACCTGCATGACTGAAAACTGCTGATTTCTAATGCACCTAAGACACCAAACACTGTACAGCATCATCAGAGGTTGGGGGGAAAAATTACACAATTCTGGAGCTCCTTGACAAAACCCAATGAAATAGGAGGCAAATTAGTAAAGTATATAAAGGAAAAGAGGATGCTTTCCTAGGCAAAATTACTGCTGTGGACAAGACCTAACTAAAATAAAGAAAATAATTCCTAGCACACCTCTACAGGAGCTATGAGTAGAAAGGACAGGGTTTAATTTTCAGAATTTACACTGAGAGGGTCATTTTCAAGACAGAAGGCAACTAAAGATGTTCAGCTGATCTTGTCAAAATGAGTAAGTCACAAAAAGTCAGAGGCTTTTACCAATTTAGGAGCAGGATTATGATGTGAGGAAAGAAGTTTGAATTAGAATTAACAGAAATGCTGTGCAATTTAATTGGTATAAAACATAATGAGAACAGCATTGGCATCGAGTGGCATCAGTCAGATTAACTGGAGGACAAATAGGATAACTGAAATTGTGGGGACTGTGCTGAGCAAGGCACCTTCTTCAGAGGGGGTGATCAAACTCCCACTTAAAAGGACTCTGTAAAAACACCCCTGGGTTCTCTTACAGCCTGTGGGGTGAGGCGATGACTGGATTCTCAGAAGGGGACTGCCACACAGTCCTGTATCTGATTTCTACTGCATTAAAAAAATGAATGTGATTTGATTTAGTTTACATCACATTTAATTAACAACCAGTTAAAAATGGTCCAGGAGCATTTTTACATCTGGTGACATTTAGGTTTGTTTCTGGGTTCAGCAGTCTTCTTTTTTCATCCAATCTAAAGCAAAAGAAATCGGCCACCCTCAGATTTTGGTAACAAATGATCCATGGCCCTCAGTGTCCCAGACAGACTTTAGGAATGTGAAGAGCACTTGAAGAGTGTTTGCTGGAACACACACACACATTGAAAGCTATTCTCGGGTTTGGGACAAAGGCAAATTTTCCCCCAGGGGAGGAACTGAAATAACACTGGATTTGGGTATTCGGGTTTCTCCTTCCTCTGCTTCTTTCCAGTACAATGCAGCACCCATCACCTGGAGGATAATTTCCCACACTGTTTTAGGGAGTTAGAAGCTCTTTGCCTCTCCAGCAATATGTCTTATTTTTTTTTTGTAACTGATATTGGAAGGAAATATCAAGTGGATGTTTTTGTGCTGCATGGGAGTTAAATTCTATTAAAGTTTCTCTGTGATTTCCACAGTGGAAAGGAGGACATATGTTCCAAATGTTCCTGGGATTTTGGAAATTTAGCAATGAGTGCCTGTGAGTAAAATAATAATGGTTTCTTCTCCTAGAGAGCTGCAGATTTAGTGCCAGGCAGGAAGCAGCACAGGGTCGAGCTGCAGAGGAAAGTAAAACCCAGTCAGACAACTCATTCTCAGCAGCAGAGCCAGCTCCACTCACTGCCTGCTGCACAACAACTGGCAAAAAATCAGCAAAACTCAACCCTTAGGGGGGACATTTGTAATGAAATACACTTCTCTTTACAGGGAAATCACCAATTCAAACAAAAGTTTTCTTATTTGCAGCAAGAGGGGTGGCGACCTGAGCAAATAGGGAAAGTAACTTAAGAATTTGGGGATGGTTTAAAAACAAAGCCCATCTGGTTTACTGCTAAAGAAGATACAAATTGTCATAATTTGTTTGTTTCTATTTAAACTGTCCACCATCCAGCTGTAAAATCTGCCTGTTAGAAGGCTCAATTGGTTTGCCATCAGCAGGTCCCCCCTCCCACCCCCATTTCCTTACAGACACAGAAATATGAATTTTCAGGTGTTATAAAGTGAATGTAATTTGATAATTCAGGATGGTTATTTATTATATTGCTATGACTATCCTCCACAATTGTTTTAGAATCCTGCATGTTATTCTTCAAGTCTGATCCCTTCCACTACAGAGGGTATAAAAGCCTTCACTTCATTTGTCTTAAGGATGTCAATCAAATATGCATATTTTAAGTTCATAATAACCCTTAAATTTTTTTTCCCTCTCCTTTTTCCACCCAAATATGCTTTTTCTGCAGGGTGAGAGTGCAGATGCCTCTCCCGTGCACTGATCTCCCATCTCTGGGTCCTGCAGAAATGATTTCTATCCTGTAGGATAGGAAGATGTACAGCTGAGCTCCTGTCTAATGTTTTGTCACAGTCACAATTTTCTCACACAAGCTCTACTCCCTCCTATGCAGAGTAAATATGTAATAAACCCATATCAATCCTACCATGTTCTATTTCTTGCTCCATTTATGAGTTGCTGTGGCTGTACATGCTAAAAAAAGCACACCTGGAATATGCCAGCAATAAATCAAACCCCCAGAGAAATGGAAGTTCAGTTCACACGTTTTGCTTGTGGATAAAACTGCAGGAAAAGTTTGTCTTACACTCTCATCACAAGAGTTGTCTGTTTTTTTATTTCCTTATCAAGACTACAGCAATGGGATGCACTGTTGAAAAAGTGCATCCCTTAGAATATATCAAATTTATACTTGCTTAAACCTGCTTTCTGTCTACCTACAATTCGATATCTTTTCATTAAAATCATCTAATTACCTTGAGTAATTTTGTACACAAAGTAACCTTCTAAATAAAAAGCATGTTCCCTGAGCTTTCAAAATTTATTCCCAATATCAAATTTTAGTAAGTAAATCAAATATTACCTTTTCAGCCATGCTTTTTTCCATTACTACATGCAAAGTTTTATTAACTGTCAGTTTGTAATGAAAGACACATTGCAGATACATTCCTGGATTCATTAAGGACACTGAACATCAGTATTTATTTGTCAGATTACTGCCCTTGATCTGAAAATGTAAGGATTCAGACTTAAATCAGATGCAGAAATTTGGAATTAGTCCTTTCAGACTAAATGTGTTTCCCCATGCATAACTACAAGCTCATCAGTTAGAATAGAAATGAAGAAACATTGATTATTCCCATTTTATCACAAACCAGCTGTGCCAAATCAATGTGCTGATCCACTGAAAAAAATCATTTTATAACCAAAATGCCATGTTACATGGTTTTATATCAACATTTAAGTGGATTTATAATGTGACATCCAAATAATATCATGACGTTTCTCTCATACTTTTAAAAAGTAGATATAAACCCTCCCTAATATAAAGAAAGTATTTAACAGATTTAATGTCATTATAAAATACATGTTTACATTCAAACCACACACACACTGATGTCAGAGATTCTGAAATCTGGAACATGATGATGAATACTTCTTGGATTATTCTGAGTTCTTATTTTTGAGGTTAAGATGGTTCATTTCCACTGCTTTACTTGATGTACAAGACTCAGGGAAATAATTTCGCCACCAAAAATTAAAATTCTCTTTCTTCATTGGCAACTCAGGGTCTGATATATTAGTTATCCTTCAAACTCAACTCGAGAAATGTATTTTAATGTGCAATTTTTTGAACTATTCTGCTTTGAATGATTTTTGGCGCATCAAAATGGTGCCACGTGACCTTTTATACTCTTTGCATGAACTCTTATGCACAGAGCAGAATACACATAGTCACACACTTATTTTCAAAGATTTCCTTACTATTGTACCAAAGCTCTTTCACAGAAAAAAATAAATGCAGCACCTTTTCTGAAGGTATTTAATTTTCACAAGATATTATTATGTGCAGTCAGACTCTATCGTTTCTTCCACATAATAAACATTTTCCCTTAGTTGAAAAGTGACAATATTAAAAATTACTTTGTAAAATAGGAATTTTTGGGGGGAAGGAAGGGGAAGTATTTTCATTAATTGTTCAGTGATTGTAGGGGAATAAAGAAGATCCCTGCAATTGTGCTTGACTTGCAGCCTGAGGAGCTTCAGGCTGAAGCAGGGTGGAGTTTGAAGGTTTAACTTTTGTCCTCAGCTAAGCCCAGCTCAGAGCAGATCAGGGCAGCAGCAGCAGCAGCAGCAAGCCCTTGTTTAAAGATGACACAGGAGGCCATCATTTCCCACACACAGCCTCCCTTCTCCAGGGGCTTCTCCTTCCCAGAACTTGAGACGTGGCCTTTGCAACCCAGCCTGAGAAATGATGGTTGGATGGAGCATTTGGCACCACGAAATGTGGAAAATGGGCCCACTCACTTTGTCAGGGATTTGAAATCCTGTTTTCCACACCACCAGCATCAATCACAATACAGGGTGCTTTGTCCTCACCTACGTGATTTCTCTCAACCAACTTTTTCCACTTAGTGACAAGCAATGAAAAAGGAAACATTTTTGTAATATTAATTTATTTTAAATGCATTATTAATGAGAAAAAATAAATTAAAACAGTTCTTCCACCTTGGTATTTGATGACCTATACCAGATTAAATGTCAGTAATAGCTGGCATTTGAGAACCTGTCTCATCCATCTTATGCAGAAAATGCTACAATAATCATCATTAGGTAGGATTACATTAAATTAATCAAAAATCCACAGTTTGCAAGTTTTAGGAATCTCAGAGCTCCTTCCCAGATAGACCTGCAGAAAGGCCAGGATTACACTGAGACTTTAGATTCCAAAGACTTCAGACCCTGAAAACTGATGATTTTAAGTTATGGTGAGCTAACAGTCAAGAGAAAGGATGAGGGTTTGGTTTGGTTTTTGTTTTTTTCTTTCCAGCAACTTCAAGGAAGTATGTATCAGTGGCTATTAAATGCAATGATGTTCCAAACTCTGAAAATCCCAGCACTGCACACTGCTGGAAGCTGGCAGGTTTGCTGAGGGAACTGCTGCTGGATGCTGCATTATTCTTTCTCATCTAAGGTGTGCTTTTAGGGTTTTTGTTTGGTTGGTTTTCGTGTGGGGTTTTGTTTGTTTTGTTGATTTTGCTGGGGGAGGTTGGTTTTGGGGTTTTTTTTGTTTGGTTGGGGTTTATTTTTTGGGGTTTTTTGTTTTGTTTTGTTTTGTTTTTTGGGGTATTTTTGCTGCA
Organism: Cettia cetti; assembly: GCA_013401135.1. Classification (NCBI taxonomy): domain Eukaryota; kingdom Metazoa; phylum Chordata; class Aves; order Passeriformes; family Sylviidae; genus Cettia; species Cettia cetti. The sequence goes on along the minus strand of VZUI01084597.1, from coordinate 105,220 downwards.
TTTAAGAAAAGTCACACTGGGATTGCTGTGGGAAGCAGCTGTGCTGGTACAGCCCTCAGTGGCCCTGCTCTCAAAGCTCTTGGGTTAGATTTAGGTCATTAGATATAATCAATGGCATCAAAGATGAAGATGATCTTGGATGAAGAAACAGGTGAGGCTGTAAAAAAAAAAAACCTATTCTGACAAAATTTCACCTGAAATTTTTATTTCAAATACGTATGTAAATTCTAATTTTATAAAAATTACCTTGAATCAATTTTATCCATATTTATGATCTTACCTTGTGCCAAAGAGGAACAAAAACATTTAATATTTGATCTCCACAGGCAAGCACTACTAAGACAATAAATCCTTAAGCTGGTTTAAATTGTGCCAATGGTTATTTATCACAGTGTAGAACAGAAAATAGCCAGCCTGTGTTTGGCAGCAATGGACAGAACTGATCTGTGGCCTGGCTTTCCTTTGGGAATGAAGTGAACTTTGCAGGTTAGGGAATTATTCCAATTCAATTGATGATTCTAGTGGTGAACAGCAATGAGAAATACTCAGGGCTCACCAAGAAAAAAAAATGTGTCTACCTAAACTATAACTGCACAAAATGAAATAAAAGCAAGATTCTCATCCAGCACTTAGATGTTCCTGTTTAAGAATCTCTTTTCTTTAATGTTTGTGGGGATTTTTTTGTAAAGTAATAAGTTCTGAAGTGAATATTAGAACTTACACCTTGAGTTTCTGATCAAATATTTTCTGCTGCAGAGGCTGTTTTGGGTGCTGCTGGCCCACACCAGGCTCAGTGATGCCACATCTCTGTTCAGGACTCAGAGCTACAAATCCCCCACTACAAATTCCTAAATGAGCATTATTTAATGTCAACAACAAGTGAATTTCCTGATTCCACGTCTCATCCTGGCACATGACAGTAAGTAAAAAAAAGCGGTTTTGCTTCCTCATAAACTGCTGAGTAAATGAGCCATTTTCTCCCCAAAACTGTACTAGCAAATTAAACTTATAAAAAACCCAAACCCCAAACCAAAGTCTTGTCTAAAACAAAGATCATAGGCAACAAATTATCAAGTTAGTAGAAAGAAAAAGAAAAGCCTAATATTTGAAATTAGGTTGGAATTATTGTATTTGCATTATTTTATCTCTTCTGAGATCACAGACTCCTTAAATCTTCATGATATTTTTTCTCAAGGCGCTACAAAGCAGAACTCAATTTCAGTTAAGTGTCAACAAAATTGTTTTTATTCCACCATGGAGAAGGCTCTTGTGCTTTTGCTGTTGTTGCTCTATTCTTGATCTGTTAACCTTTAATTTATAGCAGCAAGGCCTAGTGGGAAGGCAGAATTATTTATAACACCACTAGTAATTAGTGCCTAATTACTAGAACTAATATGAAGCTGCTAGAGAACTGTGCATATATTCAGGATTTAAAGCCAATGAGTGCTGATTTGTAACACAAATATATAAACAACAGAAGTGTTTCCATTTTCACTTCCAAAGGTTCCCAGGTTGAGAGCCCATCGATGATCTGCCACATTATTTAATAAATTTCTACTGTGGCAGAGAAGTTATAAAAATAATTGTCAAAAAGAGTTCCTGGTTTCAGTTCTAGTTAGCAAATATTTGCAGAGACTTTTCCTGAAAGATTTACTGAATGCCAAGAAGAATACAAAGACAGAAAAAGCTTCACTATGTTGTGCTATCCAGTAATACTTAGATGCTGACTGGAGTGTAACAGCAAATTGCTGGAGGTTCTGTATTTTGATGTTCAAAGTGATAAATATGTATATATTTATTTATTTCAGTAATTGGTTTGAAATTTCCCTTCTCAATAGAGCAGATCATTTGAATAACCTTCATTTACTGAATTATCTGCCACTATTTTCCACATGAAGTTTGTGTCATTTCAAGAACAGTAGAACCTGTGCTGGCATGACAAAGTATTTATAGAAAAGCCACATCTGTAATACACTCGCTGTGCTTGTTACAGAGTTGTGAACATAAGTAATGAATTAAATAAGAGGCTGCAAGAAGCAACGTGGGAATTGTGGGATTAAAGAGGCTGTCAGCTGGTCCAGAGGCACAGCACCCACTTCTGCTCCAAACACACCATTTATAACATTTTTTTGAAGCAGTTGGCAAAATGTGGTAGCACAAGATTGTGCCTTGCTTACAGAAATGATGAAGGGATTAGCTGAACTCAAACAAAGACAGAAATTCCCTGTCTTCCCCAGAGAACCCACAAAACCACAGGAAAATTTTACCAAGATATTCAACAACAAAATAAATAAAATTTCAGGGTATTATTGGGTTATGTGCCTATCTATCCATATCTATCAGACATTTTCTGCTATGAGACTGTGACTCCTCCTTGTTCTGTGGGGATAAAAGCAAAGTGCAACAGCCCTTTCAGCATGGAGAGAATTCCAAAAAGTCACAAACCATTAGTAAAAAATGAAACAGAAAATAAAGGGCTCTTTAGTACTTCTCCTGCCCTATTCCACTCAGGTTTGCCCTGGGCTGTCTGTGTTACTGAGGAATGGGATACTCGGTACCACCTCACCCCACATTCTCCTCTGCAGCCCACAATGAACCCATTGCTGGATTTTCTTAGTCAGGGAAGGAATTTCCTGAGCAATTTTGAAGCCAGCAAACAAATCTGATTACTCTTCTGAAACACCAGAAACGTAGAGATGAATTGGCAGCCCTGGCTCCAAGCAGAATGAGGAGAAAAAGGGGGATTTGTACACCCCAGTGATGGCTGAAGACAACATCCCTGTAATAATGTTTCAAATGCCAACCTACCTCACACAGAATTAGATAGGAAGACAATTTCTGAAAAGTACTAAAATGGAAAAAAAATGAAGAAAGAATTTCAAGAAAAAAAACCCCACCAACTTTTCTAGCCAAATATAGGATTGTATTAATGTGCAAAGCAGTTAGTTTATGCCAGGATGAGGTGATAGCTGAGCCACCCACTCTACCTCACTGAGTTTATTATCAATTCTAGGACAATTTCTAGGACAAAAGTAAGTTATGGGGGATGTCATTAATACTATATGAAAATGGAATTCTAGCATATTTATGACTCATGCCAGTCTCATAAGCTTTTGGTCACATCAGTGGTCACTAAATCACTTTTTCCTTGCTCAAAGTAGCACTGCTCCCAAGTCTCCAGGCCACCAGGCAGCGATGAGTACAGCTGCATTTTAGAGCTGCTTAACTTATTAGTTTCATTAATACACTAATGATCCCATTTTAGGAGAAGAACAAACAATATAACCCCCAATCCAGAATATCTGATCTCTCATGCACTGAGCCACAGCAGGAAAGGAGCTGAAGCTACACAGGGAAGGCAGCTGCATGTGCAGCCCAAGAGGTATCGATGGAGATGCTTTTATTAAAACAGCTGATACAGTCTGAGGAAAAGATTCCCTCTGCAGCAGACAGCCTGAAAGCAGAGCATGGTGTGCCCACCTGTCAGGAAGGCTTAACTTCTTTATTTTAAGACAAAACTGATACACACTGACATGAGCAGAGAGTGCATCAGCAAACAGCCTGGTGAGGTTTGGAGGGGAGCAGGGCACTGCCTGTTTGCTTTACAGGATAAAAGCAATCATCTACAGGCATTTTTTTTTACATTACTTTTGTCTGATGCCAGAAATATAATTAATACCTACTTTGCATATTACCTGCAGTAGGAGTTAATTTACTCTACTCAGCCTGAGGTGAAGGGAGCACAGATTAACTTGGGGCTTTCTTCCCCTCACTTTGTTTCAACATAATTGTCCTCCTCTGACACACCCCCAGTGAATAATCTTACAACCTCCAGCAGTCTATAATCACTCACATTCCCCACTGCTCTCTGTGAAGAGGCAGAAGATAGCTTGGGTTGGGACACACAGACACCACCTGCTGCAGAGCAGTCATTTCCTTTCTTGCCTTATGAAAAGATCTGCTCCTGGTCTTTTCACGTTTTATTCCGAAAGAGGCAAGACTGAAGGATGCTACTTAATATTCCTTAAAAGCTGTTCCTGTGTTCAGCAAGCAGTAATTGCTCGATTCAACCTGATTCTTGATGGTACCTGACAAGGGAGGTGCTTGCTTGTCAAAGAATAATGGGGAGACAGCAGCGGTGACAATCAGCACAGCAGATCAGATGGTGCCCAAATCCCTCTGAAACCTACACCAATAAAAGGATAAACCCCTGGGATTCAGTTATTTTTGGAAATCCTGATTGCTTCCCGAGTCACTGAGATCCAGTCCTCATCCCTGCTAAGTCAGACAAGGTCTCACCACACAAGTGATGAGCCCCAAGAACTCTGAACACAGAAGCACCACTCAATTATAATGCAAACCTCCATCCTTCCTGCTATTATTTGGTTCATTTTTTTTTCTTTTTTGTTTTTTTTATTTTCTTCTTCTTAATCAAACTAGTAATTGAGGCTGTGCTATGAGCTGAACTCAATTAAGTAAGTCAGAGTATGTTCAACACATGCTCCCAAAACTCTGCCACTCAATGCCCAGGCTGGAACATCTAATCTGCAAGCATCAGACAGCTGTAAACAGGAAATAAATTGCCATCTGAGCATGGTGCTATTGAACATGTCTAGGAAAAGGCAGAACTCTCCTCAGTACCTAAATAACAGCTGAAAAGCTAAGGACAGTTCCAAAGGTGAGGAAAAAATTAAATCAAAAAGAAGTATTTACTGGAGAGAGTGGGGCATCTCTTTGGTTTATTGGTTAATGACTCTGCATTGGGAATTTTGGTGCAATATTTTATCAAGCAGTGATTTCAGCATCACATGAAGTTTTCTGGTGAGAGGGCAGCAGAGTGTACCAGATACCCCAAGGGCTGGGATAAATTGGTTGCTGACTAGAGGAGTTCCTCAAATCTCCCTGTACCCACTTCTACATCAGAGAACCTGGCCCAACATTTCCCTTTGAAACTTTTCTGTTTTCTCATTACTATTTAAAAAGAAGAGAGAACAAAATCAATATATCCAGATATGAGCAAGACAAAAAGTTTCTCATCTCTTCTTTAATGAAAATTATTTATTTACACATTAAAAAAAAAGCTTCAAAAAGATAATATTTGGTGGCTAAAAGCTTGTCTGGTGTGTTGGAAGAGCAGAGATACTTGAATTTGGAAGTCCCAGACATTACATGAGGTCTCCTGTGGCCGTGGTTTTCCCAAGATGTTTCCTTTTCCATGGTAACTGAGAAAGTTCCCAGGTTCACCTCAAAAGACAACAGAAAATCTTTTGCAGGACAGAAAAAGTTCTCCCTATCACCTCAAGTTCTGAAGCACTGAGAGACAAAAATCATTCAACTTTCTCTGTAAACAAACAAACAAAAGCCCAACCAATTTTGATGCTAAAAATCCCAGATATCAGGTTATTCCTTATAGAAAATGCTCTCCTCATACTTAGGACTGGCATAAACTGAAGGAAGAAGCTCAGAAGGGCAGTAGCTGTGGTATTTATTTTGTGTTTTCCTAATCTGTTAAGGATATCCAGCTATCCTCACATCCAGAAACAGAAAAGCAGCTTCAAACCAATGCTCAGAAAGTTTTAAACAGCACACTGCCATCGTACATTTGTGAAAACACCAGCTATTTGCAGAAATAAATAATTGGACATCAAGCTCTTCCATTCTCATAACAGACCACTGGACATCACGAGATGCTCATTAATCTTTGTTTCAGTTTGAGAGGGAACACGTTCTGTTTGGAGCACAGAGATGGAATAAGAGCAGAATACACATGTGCTTTATTAGCAGTTGTTTTCCAAATGCATTCTCTGATGTTGCATAACAAAGTCAGTGATCCAAGAAAGCTAAGAAATTCACAGGGTAAAAGGACTGAAAAGGATGATATTATTAAGCCTCTTTTCAGGTTTTCCTAATAGAAAATCCCATCACTAATCAGTCATTCGTAACAAATACTCATTAATTGTCACCCTTCCCGAAGCACTCAGCAGCAGGAAGGTATTTTTAGAGGTGGGGAGGTTGAAGTGTAGAGCTCACAAGAAGTGAAGTGAGCTCACAAGACTGACAAGTATAAAAACAGGAAGAAAAATCAGTGTTTTTTTAGCTCATACACCTGTGCCTTCCCCATCTGTTTATAGCTGGATCTTTACTAAACACGGAGCAGGCAGCGAGCCCGGAGCTCAAACACACCATGGGCGACAGAGATGAACTGGCATTACCCTGTTTGCCAGGTACAGCAAATATTTGCTTTCATTTCCCAAGCCCTGCATTGACATAAAATAATTTATAACTCTATTGAGTATAAATCTCAAAATAACCTCATTTGGCTCACGCAGAATTAAGCTGATGTGCTGCAGAAGATGAGGAGGACTCTCCATGCCTGTGACACATCCCAAGAATTTAGAAACTCAAAGTAGGTGCTCAGTTCTGCCTTCTGCTGAACACATGTCTGGAAAACTTGATAAAAACCGAGTTTTGGTCAGGTTTTATGAAAAACTGCTCTACATTTCTGGTCAAGGTTTTAGGCCTCTGCCACAGGCAATACCACAGAGCCACAGTGGCAGCTGCTGTAATTAATACAAGATGCTTGATTTTATCAAAACCCTGATGTAGGTTCTTTGGTTTCACCTTTTCCCAGACACATTTCTGTGCAAAGGACTCTCTCCAAGAGACTGAGATTTTACAACTGAACAGCCTTCTGCTCATAAGTCCTTGTTTTAATTTTTAGTGAGATCCTGTTAGTTTTTGCATGCAGGAGGCAAAGTTCAGCTTTCAAGAATGTGCACTTGCTATGAGAGAAAAATGCAGGGGTTCTCTGTGTGTTCTCCCACAGAACCACTGTCACATCCCTGGTTACAGTACGTATCCCAATCAAACTATTAATATTCTAATTTAAATACTATTAATAGGTGCACCATAGTTTCCCAAGGGCATTGAACACTGGCACCACAAAGCTAAAGACTGAGATTGTTCCACTTGCACAAGGGGGTTTTTTTCTAAATATTGAAATTTCTTAGTTCTTTCTTTATATCTGTGACCAGGGGAAAAGGAGATCCATTCTGCTTTTTTTTTTTTTTTTTTTGGTCCCCTAAATTCCCACCTTTTCTTCAATTCTCTTTATCCTTCTATTTTTTACACTACTACTTAGCTCCTTAACTAGATATTTATCCTCAGAGCACTGCCCCTGGACTGGAGGCCAAAAAGGTTGGGCAGTCTCAGATGTCCCCATTTGGGAAATAAAAAGTTATTTCATCCAGCTTGTTTTTGAGATCTTTGAGTTTGGCATTCAATAAAGAGTAATTGTATACTCTTGAAAAGAGCTCATGTTGCACATAGATAAATTCACTGTATTTTAAACACACAATGATTTTTAAAATGCATATAATGACTTGAAATATTTCTTCATTGCTGTCACAAAACTGTTTAAATTTTTGTTTTCTTTAATCTATCATGACTGTAGCTATAAATCCAGTGATGGAAAATAAGCATTTTCATTCGATTAAGGATTTTGAAGAAGCACTGAGTTTGGGGAACACTTGCTTGAAGCACAAAATGAGAAATAAAATGACATAATGAAAGGTAAATGTCACCAATCTTATGATTAAAAATACAATTAGGGAAGACTTAAAACTAATTCTGTGTATGATTGTTTTTTTCTTTTTTATCCTTTAAACTGTGCCACATGTGCAAATATGCAACACAGACAACTTCACCTACAGAGGCCAGGGAATAGTCAGCCAGTGACCTCTGGCAAGTGTCCTGAAAAACTCTCCTGGTGCCAACAGAGATGTGGCATCACCTTTGCATTATTTATTATCAGGGGGAGTGGTGTTAAAAAGCTGGAGTTAAAATTCACATAAACCAGAACTGGAACAATCTTCTAAACCATGTCTAAACCCAGCAGCAACAAAAGAAAGTTTCTCCGCTGGAAATTTTCAAGGGTTTTTTGAAGTCTTTGTTTTTGCAATTAAATGAATGAAATAATTACAGTTGGCTAAGTTTTCATGAGATTCAGGACTCAGGAAAGTTATATATAAGCACAGATAAGATAAAATATGTATCTGTGGAAATCAGAATGGTTAGTCAGATTCACCTCACAGATAAAACCTCAGCATCTTTCCTTTTTCCTCCTGATTTTTTAGCATAATTCCTGTCAAAGTACCTTCCACGAACACCAAGTTCTTCAGAGAACCTGAAACTTAAAGAACAGTTTGCCTGATAATCACTTTAGAGAATGAGGGGAAGCAGAAAAGCCAGGCCATGGATATGCCCCAAAGCTTGAGGGTGAGCTCAGCATCCCCAGCATGAGCCTGTTCAGCACTCAAGCAGCTCAGACCTGATGGCACTGGGGTTAAATGATCCTATTTAGCTTCACAGAGAGGTAAAAAATATGGAAAGCACCAGTCCAAGCTCAGCACTGCACACAAAACACCATTAGGGCTCCCCTGAGGGCCAGCACTAACCTGGCTAAAAGGGCTGCTGAGCACCCTGAGAGCAAATTTACCTTCCCTTCTCTTCCATAATTCCCTGGGGACGGCACTTCCCTGCATGCACCATCCCTGAAAATATCTCTTCCAGGATGGTGCTGGTTTCAGGAGTCAGGGGTGTTGGTGTAAAAAGGGCTGGAGCAGCTCTCATTTTACTCGCTTTGGTTACAAACAAGCAGTGACTGAGAGGTGTTAAGCACACTTTCTTTCCTCCCCAATCTCTCCCAGCCCAAATAGAAACATCTTTCCCCAGAGGCTTGGCCCTGACAGTGACAGTCATTACTCCTAATACTGAAAAACAGTATCATCTCCAAAATCTGCAAGATCTCTGCTTAGAAAAGAAAGATTCTGCAATCTGCATCTCAGGCTTTTCTTACCATTTGCAGAAATCCATACTACACTGCAGTGGCAAAAGCTTCCTATCAACACCTGTGGATTTCAAACTGCAAATTAGGAGCTCTGTTTCTCTGCACCATCACAACAGCAAAATAAAGCACCAGCAGGACACCAGATGTGAAATGGTAGAGTTTGTCTCATCGAGAAAAAATTGGGCCCCATCCAAGAGTAAGAGAAAATCAAAGCTTCTACAATTTGTGTAATTCTGCCCTATGTGAAGTTGCCCATTCATGGCTCCTATTTTCTCTTTACCTAAACAAAAGTAGGTTGCTTAAATTAAAATGTAATTCAGCCACAGACAGTTAACAAAAGGAGATTTGTGTCACAGCACTACAGCAGTTATTTTCCCACCACAAAAATATATTCCATTCATTTTCCTTTGGGTGTTCAGATTGGTGCACATTTAGGAACATATAATCTGTCTGTGTGACTGTATGTAGGAAGACGTTGAGTAAAAATGTCATTTAAATAGGATCAGAGCTGCTGTCGAGCTGCTTGGAAGACTGAAAATGTTACCTAGGATTATTTAATACATACACATTTTATAACTGCACATAATTACTTACCTGACAGTAAGACAGAACCAACAACTTCATAAACATAGGAAAGCTGCTGTCATAGCTCTTCTATTTCCACTCTTTCTCCTTCAGCAGATAGAAAATGGCTAAATTATCTTTCTCATCCATGGCAAACCTAATATGAGTTCTCAAACCCACCACATGCTGAGGAGAAAATACAGCCCAGCTGCCCCACTTATTATTAGCTGTCATATTTTTTATTCTAAGGGGTCTATAAGACTTCATTATCTGACTTTACAGTGGTACTTTACCAGGTCAAGAAGCACAAAGAGATGGAATTGTGCACTCGGGGAGGTGCAGAGTGGCCTTGCAGGAGAGGGTTCTCCAGACAGACAGCCGGGGTTCAAACTGGGGCCAGCTCACCTTCACACCTGTAAATCAAAACTAAACCTGTGCCCTGGGAACCATCCACAGACTGCAGGAATTTACAGCAATGGGCAGGATCACAGCTTTTCTTTTTTCTAATACTTCTGCCTGTCTGACACAACCTAATGATGTTCTTCATGCTGAAGTTTCTTAGCTTTGTTCCTCCTTTCCTTTTTCTCTTACTTTTTCCCCAAATAAGTTTGTCCACTCTACACATATTTTCGTCCCCTCTCACCCAATTTGCTCTTTTTGCACTTTGAATTGTATCTGCTTGTCTGACCTCAGGTTATTTTTACTGCCCTCTCTACAACCTGGCATTTCATATTGTCTTTTCCACGCCTGTCCATACTCATTTTCAGCACTAAATTGTACCTTCCCTTCTACAGCTTTCCAATGTGATTCAAAATTGAAGAGAGAAGCAATAGCCTCAAGACATTAAAACCCATCCATTTAACTTGATCATAGAGAAGGCTCTGTAACTGTGAAGTTCACATCTTTTTTTATGGTCTCTTTTCCCCTGGAACACCTATGCAGAGAAATATCATGGCAGAATAAAAAACTCATCATTAAGCCCCAGTATTGTGTGAATATGGAGGCAAGCCAAAACATAAATAGATATTTGGCTTTTGGCAAGATAGTATTTGGCATTTAATACATCAAGCAGTAATCTGCATTGTATTTATTCAGCTGAGCATTTAAGGTGCATTTGAATGTGAGAGTGATAAACAGAAAGGAGTTACACAAACTGCAATCAAACTGTGTGCTATTCTAGGCCTCGGAACTACTAAAATGAAAATACAAAGAGAACATTATGGGGGGTGTTTCTATAAAGGATGCTTTAGGTAATACCTCTTAAGGGTTTATTTGTAGGTGCAATTCTTTTCCTCCCAGTGGAAAACTGCACCTCTGAGGCAGTTCTCACAAAATCTCATCCATGTGTAGTACAACAGTCCATATATGAGATTACTTTTCCCATTCACCTTTTACAAACCCTCAAAGGCAACCCCAAAATTTCCAAAGCTGACTGCTAACAAGCCAGTTCAACAATCACAAACCCCACAGATCAGACACTGACTCAGGCACAACTCTTGTGATTGTACATCTTTTTTTTTTTTTTTGAGTAATTTTTTCAGTGTTATACTGTCATTTATGTGTGGTCCAGCCCAAATAACTGGATTACAGCTTTGTGTCCCTCCCCATGACTCCAGGTGTATTAATTGCCAGGTATTTACATTTGTCACGTGTTTATCTCATTCCCATCAGGGGACAGATGTTGAACAGCTGCTGAGGTGTCCAGTCTTTTGTATTGCAAGCAATTTGCTTTTCTGCCTGGGATTTCAATCCTTATCCTTCTGCAATATAATAATTCCCATTTAATATATTAGAGGAAAATCCATGTTGTATTTGTTTACAAATACAAGTTTGTGCTACTTGGAACATGAAAATCCAGGAATCTTTTTCCTGCCACTTTCTCCATCAGTTGCAGAGGCTGGAAGCAGAATTTTCTGTAGAGCTTTTGGCAGCAGCTGCTCCTCTGGTTTGCTTTCCCTAGCTTATTATGCATTGCAGTCAGTCCTACAACTCTTTTCCATACATTTACTTGAATGAAAATGCCCAAACTTGTTTGTGTGTAACTTTTTAAGAAGTGCAGGTTGGAGCCACTGAGGCAAAAGGAAAAGGAGTGTCGATTTACACATCAGTATTGTATTTCTCTAAGGAGAAAGAAAGGAAACTGGCAGCTGACTGAAATCCCAGTTAGTCCTTGCTGGTGCTAAGGGCACCTGGATTTCTGGAACTCAGAGCTCTACTCAGCAGGAGCCTAAAGGACCTGTTGCTGCACAACTGGAGCAGGCTGCTGACTGAGCACAGCTTACAAAAAATGAAGAGAAACATATTTAAGAGCAGCACATTGTGAGAGATGATTGGAGCTTGCCTGTGAGCAACTGCAGTAAGGACGTGATCACTTTGCTGTTGCTATTTTTAATTGTATTCTTGCTATCCTGGAATGCAAGCAAAACTCTACATTAAAATATTAACATCATCACCTGCTGCCTTCATCTGTTAATGCTGATGCCTTCAAGTTGATACAGCCCATTGGTCTTTGGGCAATAAAATACCCCCAAACAATGAGCAGAAGGGAAAAGCATCATCTGAGAGAGCCCAGAAAGAGCCTTGGGGCACGGGAGGCACCGAGGGTCCTGGCAGGGGAAAGCTGCCCTGTCAGCAAGCACAGAGCACTCGCTGGTGGATGTGCTACTGCTCACACCCTGTAACTGGTCCATGACGTTTATTACAATCACATGTTCACTGCAGAACGTTATGGCTTGTAGGGACAGATGAATAGAGGCTTGATTAACAAGCTACAGACTAAAGGGATGCATTTCTGAGGCTGATGTTTCTGAAAAACTACTAATGGAGTTTAGTCAAGTAATATTTCCTGTCACTGACTGGCAAGAGGGAAGCAGACCATGCACAGCCATATCTCTAAGGAGTACATGAGATGAAACAGATGAATATCCTTATCCAGCCCTGTGGTCTGTGTGTGGCTATTTACAGTAATAAATCTCTTGTCAGAAAGCTTCTGCATTCCATCTCTCAGCATCTGTACTTGTTCTACAACAGTCTTATCCTGTATGTGGGTTTTTTGTTTGTTTTTTCTTCCCTTTTTACAGAAGGGTCAAAAGCCAGCTCACACATTATTGTGCTGAGAGGCAACTGCTGCCAACTTCACTCTCTTCCAAGTCATGTAACACTGAGGTGATGACAGACAGGAGTTCACACTCCCCACACTGGCAGCTGTGTCCCTCTGTACCTTCCAGTGTCACTTTAAGAAATGGAAGTGGAAACACAGTAGAAATCATTTTTTGAACTTCTGCTGGGCATCAAAAAACTACCTTTAGAATAATGAACAATGTGCCACAGAATATAGGACACACCTTGCTTTGCAAAACAGCACCAAAAACAAGGTACAGCAAGGAATATGGAGAAGGAAATTAGACCTCCCAGTGTTCCAGCTGAAATAGGATGCAGCTGAGTAGGATGTATAGGAAAAGCTGCCTGTATAGTGTGATTTCAACAGAAGCTGAACTATCCCACTGGCTTCCCCTGTGCAAAATCCCCCTTTTAATCCCCTCTTTATAATGATTAGTGACTCATCTACACAGAGACAGGACAGAGAGAACCTGGAGCTGCAAGAGCCCTTCAGGAAAGGGTCAAAAAGGGTGAGGCAGTGACAGCTGGAAGGGCACAGACAGAACAGGAGCAGAAAGAGCTGGAACAGGAATAGGAAAATCAATATCATTAAATAACATTCACCAAGGTAACACTTGACCAGAATCTAGAACGAAGTCAGTTCTATCACAGTGCTAAAGAAAAACTCCAGAATCAACAACACTGAAGTGTTTACAACAGGAAACAAACAAACTTTCCTACTTCCCTCAGCTTTTCAGGGAAATGGAGACCAAACAGGGACTATATAGAAAGCAACAGCTTAATCATCAGAAGTTTGGATGAAGAAGGGGGTGGTAGAGGTGGGGAATATATGAAAAAAAAATAAATTTATAAGTTGAGTTTTCTTAGTCTAGATTAAAAGAAGCATCTGTTATTTCTTCTGAAGTAGCTAAAAAGTCACTGCAAGAAGAGGCAAATAAACTGTTCTCCATGCCAGCTCACAGGATAATTAAAGACAACAATCTTAAATCGACAGAGCCAAAGATGTATAGTTCATGCAATCTCCTCTCTGAATTTTATGGATTATGAAATTTAGACAAAAGCTGCTTGCAGAATGTCACAGGCTCATTTATGCTGCCTTCAAAGAATGTGATAAAATAGGAAACCTCTCAACCTCTACCTCTGTTCTCTACTCCTTTTCCATACAAACTGGACAAGGTGGAGCAGGTGTGGATCTATGTAACTCATCTCCAGGCTGTGAGATAAGAACAAAACAAAAATCAAAATGCACATAAAAATGTTACAAGTACAAATCCAAGCATTCAAATGCTAGCAAGCATTATGATGCCTTAAATGTTGTTGAATTATCCCATGATATGAGCAATCAGAATTCTTTGAATACATCCATGCTGATTATTATTTCAAAACACCCTCCTCATGCTCTGAGCACTGCTGCTTCCTTACATAATGTGCTGCCTCACACCCTTCCACAGAGCTGCATTCTGTTCAAACCCTGCTCAGAATGCAAAGCTGCTCATTTCCAAACAGGCACTTACCAGTGTTCACACCTGTCTCCAACTGCTTCCCAGACATTAATGAATTCTTCTTCACAAAATCCTCCCAAGCTTAAATGAGGTGAACCTCCCACAGAATTTAAACCACAATTTCAAGCCTACCTGATAATTACGACTGCTCAACTTAAGCTTGATGTTGCAGAGCTTGATTCTGCCTGTGACACTGAGACATTATATTTTCAAAACCTCATCCCAAATCACAGGCAGTTCAACACAGCCAAAACTTCTGTCTGAGGACATGGGTGGCTCATCAAATATTATTACATACATATATATAATTATATTAAAGATAAGTCAGCAGCAGTGTTTTGTAAAATATTGGGGTAAAATAATTCACCAGCCAAAGACAGGAGTCCTCTCCTAATGTCCTGGAAATCACACACAGACACAATGTGTATTATGTAAGTAGCCTCACTTCAGCAACTGAACAGTCTCAGCTGTTCCCCGAATTGGGTATGACCTGTGGGCATTCAAACCTTTCAAAATAAAGCTGCCAGCACATTGAAAGTTTAGGCACGAATGCAAATTCCAACCTTAAGATTTCACTTTTGAAAATGTTAGAATATGCATCAAGTTTTTTGAAGTGACAGCTGCATACACCCAAGTATTGTGATCTACTAAAATATTGCTACATTCAGAAAACTCTACGTGACAAGTAACAGAACAGTAATTTAACAAGGAGATTCATACATAAAAACAAACAAATAAATCCTTGAACTTTCAGAAGATGAAATGTTTTCACATCAGTAAACCATGTCAGACACTCAGGAATCCAAGCAAGAGCTTGGCTTGGTGTAGTCAACCGATTTCTGTTCCAATTTAAATATTTTGGTTAGAGGTCTGATTTTCTGTTTGAAGGCAGTGTAATCCCTGTTGGGAATGCAGTTTGCTTGTTCTCCTCTCCTTCTGCTCAGCCAGAGCAGCAGTGCCAGCAGAAAGCACAGTGTGTTTCTGTTCTGCTGGAGGAGAACAGCCAAGAGGTGATGCTGTGCCATTCCTGGGTCTGGGGAAGCCTGTGCAAAACCCCGTTTTCCTAAAACTTACAAAGCTCTCTGACTGCAAGCAGTGGTTTCTCAGCATATAAAAAAAGGCAGTGAGTTTTAAACAGCCTGCTATTTATAGGGTATTTTCACTTAATATCTGTTGAATAACGATCCCTGAGTATTTTGGTTTGGCTTTTGTCGATTTGCTGTCAAATCCCAATGAATAAAAATGATCTAAACCAAAGTGAAGAAGAGTCAATGAGATTATTATTTTTTTTTAACTCAATAGCCTTTTCCTAGACTTCCCTATGCTAAAAGTTTGCATCCTCAGTGAGCTAATTACCCATTGATTCAAAGTAAACAACTTCTCAAGTGCCAGCCTGGACACTGCCCAAACTCCTGCATTCTGTTCCTTAGAAACACCAAGACCGAGGCCAACTGCAAATCCAAGTTTTTTTGTGTGCACATTAACGTGTCTGTGTGTGAAAATGAACCAGCCAGCTCAAGCTAACTGGTAATGAGCAAACTTTAAAAGGTTTAGGAGTTTCCAGCACAGAGTATAATCATTTCAGAAACAAGAGAGAGCCAGTGCTTCCACACTTTGAGGACTTCTGCTGGAGTTTTCAGGATGGTAAAGCAGAAATTGCTTCTCCTTCCACTGTAGGTTGGCACAGCTGTGTGCCTCAAGAGATAACTTTGGACAGCTGATTGAACACTCCGTGGCTGATCAAACACAACACAGAAATTGTGTCAGCGAGCT
Source organism: Cettia cetti (assembly GCA_013401135.1). NCBI lineage: Eukaryota > Metazoa > Chordata > Aves > Passeriformes > Sylviidae > Cettia > Cettia cetti. The sequence continues at coordinate 89,413 of VZUI01084597.1, read as the reverse complement.
GCAAACACGCATCTCTGAAGAAAAGCTGCTCCTCACCCCGTCATCCACAACCTTCTACCCAAGGCAGCAATTTGCCTTCTCCACCACCACGTGAGAAAGCTGCTGGTGCTGCTTTATGAACACAAAACTCAACAATCAAACTCACCATTTAACCACTCATAATAAGGCAGTTCCTAAAAAGTGAGGATGCAGCCTGTGGGTAGGAACTTTTGCGTGTGTTCCAGGAAAAATTTTTGGTACCAAAATCCCTTTAAAATCCAATTTTCAGTTTCACTTGCATCAAATCCTCTTAAAAAAAAAACCAAAAAAAACCCGAAAAAAACCCCAACAAAAACAAAACAAAAACAAAACAAAAAAAAACTTTCACAGAATTTATATTTTGACCCATTCTCCTCAAAATCTCTCAAATTCCTTCAAGTGGAGAAACAAGAGAGTTACCTTGGTAATGATTCAGCCATACTTTTTTAAATAGCAGCAGTGAAACATTAGTAAATAGAATTATTGACATTTATTCTTCTAGCACACCATTCTTTGACATTATAAGCTTACACACACAAATATCCTGATGTGACATCCAAGACTGAACATCCCTTCCAGACAGACAGTCCCAAGTGTCCCTAATGACAGAGACTCCAACTTTTACATCAGTTATATGCTAAGGTTGCCTCCGATTTGACATTTTTTTTCCTTTATTTACCAGTATGTGCTCATTAAAATTATTTGTCCTATTCTTTCTTTAATAAGAATTAAAATCTACCTTGCTATTCTACCAGGCTTTTATAGGAATAGTATGGATTTTCTCTTCTAGAATAGATTACCACAGTTCCTGCAAGTTTTACATAGGCCAAAACGTTTTTACATTTTTTAAAATTTCCTATTAATATCTCCAGATTTCCTCCAGCTTTTCTCTATCTTCCACCAAAAGGGGTCATGTTGCAGTTGAGCTCCAGCAAGGCTTGCTCAGACTACTGAGCATAGCAACAAGGCCACTGACATGCAAGAAACCTCCAGAAAAAAAACCATACAATTGGAAAATCAATATATATATAAAAAATAGCCATCCATGTAATCAGCCCTGAGAAAACAGCAGTTCCATCAGGATGATATCATCATACTGCTGATGAATTAACTGAATTGACTGAATTCATAATTTCTGTTACTCTGGGTGGTTCTGGTTAATCCAGAGCAGGAGTAATGGACTCAATGATCCTTTTGAGTCCCTTCCAACTCAGAGTATTCTGTGATTTAGTGTTTCTGTGCTTCAAACATGGCATGTACACAGGTGGTTATTTATCTTGTGGGAAGAAGGAAAAGAATGTCATGAAAAGACCTTATTAGAAAAATTCATGGTTTGCACAATTTTGCACTACTGCAGTACTAAAATTCACTTAAAAGCACAAGAAATACACAGGCTACACTAAGAAAACAGATTTGGAAAACTTTACAACACCATAATCCACTAACATGAGCTTTTTGTTCCCATTTTCATTTTGTTCACTTTAGAGAAAAAAACCCTAAAAAACAAAAAACCTCCATCCATAGCTATCTATATACACATGGATATTTTTAAGTTCAGAATAATACAAGTAGATCTAAAAAAAACTTTTTTAAAGAGTCCTAAGCAGCTTTATTTTCAGTTCTGCTCTTCCACTTATGCAGTGCTCAAATTCATATCAGAACCTGTCTTCAACATAAATGACCTTACAGAAGCTGGTTAGATAATAAAACAATCAACTAATAAAATTAAAAAAAAAAATAAAAGGAGACTTCAAATGGACATGAACATAATGTCCATGCATTATGGAGCCTTAAACTCCCATTTATATTCTCATTCAGAAACAAAGTGGCCTCAATTCTCTCCAGCTTAATTGCTTTCAACTTGAAGAAAATCACTGATAGGATGACTTAAATCATGTAGCTTTTGCCTGGACAACTCAGTCACTAAATTAAAGGGAAAAAAAAAAAAAATACTTTGAGACTTCCATTCCAGGGAGAATAACATGTCCATTTCTGAGTCTCCCTCACAAAAAACGAATTCTAATTTGTAGATCTATGGTAATTTCAGTAAAAGAAGAGCATTTTGAGCAGAAGTTTAATTAGTGAAGGACTGAGGGATGTGAGGGATGTGAGCACAGGCAGCAGAGTAACTACTCCAAGCACACAGGCAGGGTGCACAGCTCAGTGGGAGGACGTGTGCAGGATCAGCTGTGCATGGCCCCAGGCAATGCAGCTCACAGAGTTTTATTTTGCTGTTGCTGCTCATGTGCTCAGCCTGGTTTGCTGAGGCAGCTCTGATGTTCAGGGCCCAAAAGCACCGGGCAAAGCTGGTTTGGGTAAGGAAGATGCTGTGGTTTGACAGCTCAGCTCTCTGGGAGAGCCTGAGCCTGCAGAGAGAGGCACGGCACTGCCTTCGTGCTCCTCCCCACCAAACTTGGTAAGTGAAGAAAAGTTTTACTGACTTACAAGCTTTTTTTTTTTTTTTTTTTTTTTGCTTTTTTGTTTTGTT